>CAKALG010015081.1:0-16934 GCA_916700815.1 Helicolenus hilgendorfi | reverse complement strand
GGAAGTGCAGCGAGCACTAAGTTCACAGCCTCAGGAAACGGCGAGGTACGGACGAGGGGTGCTGTAAAGCTCACGGCCAGAGCCGCAAACCACTTTCACCCTTGTCGACATTCACAAATTATTTTGTGGCATTTACACCATTTCAATAAATAACTTGCTATACATGATGTCAAGTGTTTCTAATGTCTGTGGAATGTGTGTTCAAGGATGCAGCTGGGGGTGTGAAGAGAACAATATGAAGCAACGAAGGTTGGCGTCGTAGTACCGGCAAGAACTTCAATCTACTTTCACAACTGCGAGTGTATGGTTCTGAAATCATTTCCAGTGTTGGTCTAGATTTGGGTTGAGCATTGTATTGAAGTCTCCACCTACTATGATTATTAAGTCATAAAATTCCAGATGTGAGAAAACTGTGTGAAAGAATTCAGGATTGCCATCATTGGACCCATAAATATTTGCTATTGTTGTTAAGTCCATCAATAATAACAAAGCCACCATCTGGGTCTACAATCATTTTTGTTTTTGTATGGAACATTTTGATTAATTAGTATAGCAACATCTTTTTTTAAGAATTATAAGAGGCAGGTGGTTTATAATTTATCCATTGTGTTCTGAGTTTTAGATGTTCTGATGTTGTAAGATGCGTTTCTTGTAAAAGGCAAAAGCTGGGGTTCATTCAAGTGAGATGACTAAGGACTTTGATATGCTTTGCCGGTGAAACATGCATGGCGTGCCTGCATGTTTCTCTGTGATGGTACTCCTGTTCAATTAATTGAGAACATTCAGAAGATTCATGGTTGTTTGGACTGCAGTGTGTTGATCTTAGTTTGCTATCTAAGATAAAATTCATCTTGTAGGTTTTGTCCTGGCTTTTCAAACAATTTCAGTCAATCAGAGTAATACAACTTTTCATTAAAGGCCCAATGAGTAGGATTTTCCTAAAAAACAATATACAGACTCATACAAAAAGAATCCCTCTCAATCATCACTTATGACCCACTAGAAGTGTGTGGTGGTGTCTGCATCTGCAGAGACCCTGCATTCTGCCTGTATTTTCTCTTTTTCATGTTGCTATGTTGGGGATGTTTGTGGGTGTCAACCTCATTAAAAACGCACCAACCGGGTGCCAAATCGTAAGTACGCATCCAAAAAGAAGCTGCAGAAATGGCGGATACAGCGCAGCAAATACGTAAATATAAGGAGGTGAAATGGCAAGCGGACAAAGCTCGTTCCAAAACGAGAAATAATTTCTTTTAAACCCGTCAAAATTTTGGAAAGCAGTACATTTTAATAAAAACTAATCATATGTGTCAATTTCTTCTTATGTTAAGATTAATGACTGCTTTGTAAATAAGACATCAGAGATTTGCCATGCTTTCAACACACATTTTGTTGCGGCTGGGAATCAGTTTGATATGGTGTACTCAGGATCTACTCTTAATAGTAAGCCTTTGGCTCAGGCGCCCTCCTTAAACCGTATACTGTATAATACCTCTCAGTTCACCCTGCTCCTCCACTACCTCTGCTGTTAGGGAGGCACTCCAAGCTATCGACTGCAGCGTCCTGGAAGCCAGGAAAGCAACTGGGGAGGATAAACTAGATCCTTATTCTTTAAAACTCTATGCCCCATTTCTTGCTGAACAAATCACACATCTCTGTACTCTCTCCATTTCTACTGGAGTTATCCCTCAGGTCTGGAAAACTGCCCATGTAGTCGCACTGCACAAAGGTGGTGATAGAAACAACTTAATAACTATCGGCCAATTTCCAAACTGTCCTGTCTTGATAAAGTCTATGAGTCATTAATCAGCTCAAATCATTCCTTTCAAGAAATTTTGTGTTAAATCCAAATCCAAATGATACTATATCTGCTGCTGACAAAGGGAAATATTGTGCTGCCCTCGGAGTATGAATACCTTGGTATCTGGCTGGACCCAAAATGTTTAAATTTCAAATCGACACACTTGTCAGCAAGCTACGACAAAAACAATGGATATTTGCACAGACACAGAGCTAATTTTCCTATGTACAGTAGGAGGTGAATAATTGAGGCAGATTTCTTGTCTGTCTTGGATTATGGTGACGTTATCAATGGATACGCCTCTGCCTCAACAATCACTCTCCAACCCTTAGTTGATCACTTCGCCCTAAGATTTATTACAGGTGACAGTTATTCTACTCATCATTGCATCTTGTATGAAAAGCTTGGTTGGGCATCTCTAACAGTAAGACGGGATAGGCATTGAATTTGATTCATTTATAAAGCCCTTAATGGCAACTTGGAGTAATACATCGTGTCCTAAAAAATTGGCCATATAGTCATTATTAAACTCGTTGAAGTGATTGGTAAAGCGTGATGTCCTGCGTGCAAACACTAAATTTGGTGTCTGTGCTGCAAAAACTTGGAACAGTTTACAGTACACATTAAAACTAAACACAATTGTACCAGTAGGGGATTTTAAAGCCATGATTACAAATGACTCCACTCTTGAATGTAACTGTTTTTAACAGTGTTCTATTGTTGTCTGGCTGATTGCTCCTTGTTAACTTGTTAATTATGTTCTTGTGTGTATTTATACGGTTTTATTGGAAATGATGGCATGCCCTCAACGATTCCTCAAGATTTAAATAAAGGTTGAATACATGAATGAATGAATGAATGAATGAATCTGGGGTTGGCTTTAGAGCCGCGGAGGAGGGGCCAACTTTGAATAACTGGATGAAAAAAAAAGTCAAGCATACTATTGTTTTTATTGATCAAAAGACGCTAAGTAAAACAAAGGTTCACTAGAGCATCTCTCATTGACCGTCCTTCTAGTCCTTCTGGTTGCTGTGCTGCCAGTGGTAGGTCAGGGCCAACTAATCAAGTCTGTGAATGATCAACCCTTTCATCACAATGAGGAGCCTTGTGCTCTTCAGCGATATTATGAAGCAAGATGCAGACAAGAATTATTGCTTGGAGTTTTTTCAAGCATTGAATAAAAGAATGATTAAATACGTGCCATGTGTCCTAAGAGTCTAAATCTTGGCTAAAACAAAACAAAACTAAAAGACTTCTTTACTGCACAAATTCTCACTGACTGCTAGTCAATAAATTTTCACTTACGTGACTCTTCACATTCCGTCATCACCCTTACTTGGAGCCGGCCTCTGACAACAAAGTTGTCCCCCTTTTTACGGCACTGGCCAGATGTTCGGACATGTTTGAGGAACTCTCATTTAGTGTTGAAAAGGAACTGTAATCCATCATTATTTGGGGTTAGCGTGCTGAAATGTGCTTCCGTTGGCTGCATGACTCAAAACAGTGTACTCCTAGGGCTCAAAGGAACACACTGAAAATAAAACACAAGGAAAATAATTTACAGTCCCCTATAGTACACAAATCTAACAGTCAAATTTAAAAGGCTTCTCTCTAAGAGAAACCCATTTGGTCATTACTGACAGGACAATTCTGACAAAGCACCACTGTTAATACTACTAGTCTTTATTCAGTCAAATGGAGGAACCTGAGGGAAATACACATCTAAGTGGGGGCAATACTCCTCAAACCCCAAGAATTATGTTTAAAAAGTTCAGCAGCCAAATTGTCAATTAAAGAAAAACATTTATAAGTGAAAGGCCAAGTCAATAATCGTGGTCAATGAGTCTGGCCTGTGTTAGTAAGACATTACAAAACCTAGCAAAAACACCCAGACTCCCAGCTCATTGTTTTTCGAACTGTCGTTTTCGTCATGAATACTTTTACATGCGAATATTACTTGGTGAAAAAGCGCCATATTTCTTTTTCCAGAACAAAGTTAACTTTTCTGAGCATCAACCAATCATGTTGTGCGGAACGTGTTGAGTTACGCCTATATTTACAAGGAAATCCTTCCGTTCTTACCTTTCACAATCAAAGCCCTCAACATATAATATTCGCAAGCAAGTATTGCATTTTTATTTTGTTTATTTGTCAAGCCTCCCGGCAGCTGCATTCTCGCGATGTCACAAGATCACGCAAAAATTCATCTCGTCAGGCTTCAAGTAATGCGTTTGTGTCCGGCAAGACCAATCAGTGTCCTGTGAGGAGCTACTAGCAGCTATGGGCGAGTCATAGATGTGATCATATAAGAATATGTCCCACACACAGAGGATTACTAGACGTTGCCACCTCAGGTGGTTCAATAAGTAAATAGTAAATTACAAAGTAAATATCATTACACCGAACACATTCGCCTTTACAGCCTTGTTGTGTTTATATTCATGCGACTGTGTAGTTACTTTATAGCCTGATGTTAGCTTTTTTACTCCTGCTTATTGCATTTACGGTTCAAAAATCATAAAAGTGGTGTCCATTTGTGAAGGTTATCTTGCTGAACAAAACGTGTATGTATCATGAACTGTTTGCCACAGAGCTTATTTTCTGCAATAATCCAAAATCCAATGGGAAAATCCCATTGCTTTTCTTTGAGGGAACCGACAAAAATACTTCATCCCTGCAGCACTCTATAAATCTGCCAGCTACAGTTCAGCATGCAGATTTAAGGATTTAGAAATAAGAAGCCTGTTTTGTCTGGAATCAAAGACCAATTGATTAAAGAAAAGAAGTGTAGGTGGTAAATCTGCCACTGTTATTGTAAACTACATGCCAGTATGTGCCCTGTGAGAATGGAAAGCTTGACCAGCATAGCAACACTAATTAAGGGGAGCGGGGCTTAGTGCATTTTACACTTTAACACTTAAGGCGTGTAGTCATAGAAAAAAAGTGGAGAATAAGGAGAGTAAATGAACGCTGATGATTTTTGATGCCATTTTCCTAGAGTTGCTTCAATCTGTTTGGATATGATTGCCTTAACAGAACCTGCCCCGGAGCTGCGTACCCTAAATTACCATGGAGATATACACCACTATCATAAGATCAAAAATACAAAGTTATATTGCTAATGCATTCATCTCGCGCTGTGTGACAAGCGCCAGGAATCCCTGCTGATGACCAGAGTCGCAGCCAGCGCCAACCAGCTTTTCAGCATCTTTGGACACGATTCAGTGCCAAAGGCTAGTCTCATGATTAGCACTGTCAAACATCCCTGTTCGGTCAAAACATCTCTCTTCTGATTACACACAACGCATTTGGACTTGCAAGGCTGATTTTCTTCAAAGGTCAGGAGGGAAGGTCGTAGCTTGGGGGTGCAACTGTGAGAAGTTGTGGTAAGTGATAATATTTTGTGGATACTGCCTGATAATAAAACTGATATCTGCTGTAGTCACTTGATTAGTATTAGTTCCAAGCTGGTAAACAACTTGATATCGCAGAGTGCTGCACCCAAGGTTGAATTTTGGGCGGAACGTGCTGCAATGTGCGCTGACCCCAGTGGCGAGCACAGCTCAAACCGCGCTCGGTCTGAAAGCCCCTTAACTTCTAGGTTACACAATAGTAAAAAAGTGCTCCATACAGATTGCAGGGCTGGGGTTATACTTAGAAATCCGACTCCTTTGTCTTTACGTGACTCCTGCTATTGTTCACCATCGCTAAAGCTTTGTCTTGAATATTTGCCTCTCATTCACCCATTCCAACCCTGTCTCCTACAAAATTACGTTCCCATTCAACTAAACTGAATTCTCAGAAAAAAACACCAACCCAACCTCCCCTCTATGCGGACTATCATTAGAAACATATTTATGATACAACCAAAACAAACATAATTCAACAAACTAAGTTTCCCTCGGATTGTAATTCACAATAAAGTTTCATTGTATGGGAATGTCATTTTTAGGAGTCAGGGCTGTTCACACACATGGGCTGGCCTGCCCATCGGGAACAATTTGGGGTTCAGTGTCTTTTCTCAAGAACACTTTGACATGCGGACAGGAGAAGCCAGGGATTGAATTACCAAATTTGTGATTAAATGATGACCCGCTCCTGAGCCACGGCCGCCCAGTGGGAACACCTGGGCTCAGTGTTTCCAGGCCGATAAATCTCAGCTATCCCAGTCCACCTGGTGCTCTCTCCCCTCAGAGTCTTCTTAGTTGTATTTAGTGTTATTTTGTTTTACTTTCATTTTTTGCACCTTACCACAATCAGCTATCCTTCTCACACATGCCCACCCTACTACACACAAGTTAACGTTAACGAAAACTATGACGAAATACGTAGTTTGTCAACAACCTTTTTTTCCATGACTAAAACATGACGATGACTTGACGGCACCAACGTCATTAAACACTCACTGTGAAGATATCAAATATGAAATAATAATTTTGACTAAAATGTAGTTGAAAAGATAAAAACTTGACTATTTCATCACCTTCCAGCTACTCTTCCCCTCTTTCTCTCTAAAACACACGCACACATACACACACACACACCGTTCGGCAGCGTTCAGTCCGTCTCTGTCCTTCTTGTCTTGGTCCTCAGTCCTGACAATTGTGCTACTGCGTAAAGTTTGGGTTAGGTTTGGGCGGTTGAGTAACGCATATTTTTGCATGTTGGGCAATGCGGAATGGCTCTCATAACGGGATGGGTGGGTGTAACTAGGGGTGGGTGATATATCATACATACTCAATGTATGGCGGTGGTGAGTGGTGATGAGATCATGTAGCATGTTTGATGTCAGTGTTCAGTTGTTTGACCGAGATGAACATTAAAGTGGACCAAGTTATCTGTCTCCATGCTCTTACTTTTAAATCAGTAACTACAAGTTTATAGTTAACGCAAAGGGTAACCAACGTTACACTACTATAGCCTTTTTTTATATCCTTTAGGCTCTGCGCGGGCGCCTCATCTCACCCACCATCGCTGTTTCTCGGTAGATGGGTACCAATTATGTTCTGGTCAGTTTTAGTCACCCGCTGCAGAGCCGTCGGGTCCTGGGCCATGCACATCCCATGCCAGTCTGTGATGTTTCCAGTCAGGATGCTATCTGTTGCTCCTCTGTAAAAATTAACAAGAACTTGGCATGGGAATTTTGCCTTTTTAAGTTTCCTTAAGAAGTACATCTGGTAGTTTAGGATAGCTTCTTTACCAGGGTGGATATGTGTGATGTCCATGACAGGTCACCTGTGATACTCTTTGCCACCTTTTTCCTAAAATCAATGATCAGCTCCTTGGTTTTGTTGATGTTGAGCAGTAGGTTGTTCTCTAAGCACCACCCTGCAAGATTGTTAATTTCCTTCCGATATGATATCATTGTTGTTTGAAACCCACACAATGATGGTTGTGCAGAGCAGAGTTCTCTTTATTTCGAGGGTTGCAGTTGTGGGAATACAGGGTGAACAAGAGGGGGCTGAGCACAACGCCCTGGGAGTCTATAGTATTCAGCAGTGGAGGAAATGTGGCCACACCTAACTGTCTGGGGTCTGTTTGTGAGGAAGTCCAATATCCTGTTGCAGAGTGTTGTACCGAGGCCTAGGGTGCTGAATTTGCCAACCAGTTTCATGGGGATGATTATAAGTGCTAAATCCTGTGCTGAAATCCACAAACCCGCAGGAGCTGAAGGCGGACCCTGGTCAGTGATCCCCCTCATGGAGAAGCTGCTTAGAGAGAGCCTTGACACTCTCGACATGAAGGATCAACAGATAGAAAGAGCTCACCCGGGCAATAGCAGCCTCCGGCGAGTGCCCATCCCAGATCGATCTGAGTCAGATTCCTCAGTTTCAGAATGAACGAAGAAAATGCTTGAACTCGCATGACAAAAGAAAGGCTTCACGTGGAAAAACTGCAAAATCATCCTAGTCAGTCAGAGGGGACACGGGGTGGCACGGAGGGAAACATATGATTCCCTGTATCAGGCAACGTCAGAGCTAGTGGACCAGGGATTGCAGGTAAAAGTAATCACACAACCGAAATCGCTTCTGGAGAGGATTCAGCGGTGGTCATGGTAGCGGAAAATAAGAATAAAATAGAGAAAATTCAAAAGTGCTTTGAAACATTGTACAGGGAGCTGTATTCTCCCCACCCCAGGCCTCCAATGAGACCCACATCAACACTTTCTTAAGTTCTTTAAACCTATCCATACAAGCTCACAGAGTGAAAATTTAGTACAACCAGTTTCTGCAAAAGAATTTGCCTCGGCCATCTAAATTAAAGGACGGAAAGTCCCCAGGCTCAGATGGTATTACCACAGAGGGGTACAAGTCTTTAAAGTCACAGTTATCTCCATTACCACACATTTCACTGGATCTACAGAAAGTAGAAATTCTACTCTCTCGGAGGGAGGCAACTATCTCTGTTATTCCAAAAGAGGATGAAGACAACCAAGAATGTGGCAACTATCAACCTGTCAGTGTTCTGTATTTGGACTACAAAATATTTACGACTATTTTAGCTCGCAGACTGGAAAGACTCTTACCTGACCTCATCCATTTAGATCAGACAGGTTTTATCAACTATGTGACTATTCTCACGCGGGTGCAAATAGACACTTGTTATTTCGGTCAGAAGGGCAGACCTACAGACTTATCAACCGCAGTATCTGAGTTTTATAAAATACTGAAATCAGCCTTCGGTTCACTGCCAAATAATCAATTTCTAGATTGTATAATGCTCTCCTTTATGCTAAAAAATGAAAACACCATGTACATTAAAGAAAAGTGGGGAAAAGAAGCAGATATTGGGCTTTCTGAGGAGGCTTGGGGAGAATTTTGACATAAATCATGGGGAGAGAGAGAGAGAGAGAAGGGGTATGACATGCAACAAAGGTCCTCCAGCTGGGAGTTGAACCGTGAGCGTTGCAGTTATGTGGTATCATCCATTAGGCTACCAAGGCGACTCTTTGGTGCAGCCAGTGTTTACCAATCTTGCTAAAAGTAATGTGATGGTAATCCCTACCGGACAGCCACGTAACTCAATATGACCACTAAGTTACCTGGAAACTTCCGTAATGAAGTCCAGTCCAGCACTCCACTTTAACACGGATTAACGTGGATTAAGCTGTCTATGGTAAATGGCAGAGGGGTTTTTGTCTGAATAGGCTGGGATTTGAAGAGACTTGGACCTTAACTCCTCCTAGGACCTTCCTTGCTCTCATATAACCTTCATCCTGCTGGCCTCCACTCAAGGGACAATGTAATCACTCTAGTTCTCCTTTTTTAATTCAGCAGTTGTTGTGGAAACTAGAATGCACAAGCCTGAACCCTTTCATTTTGGAAAAATATACCAATAGACTTAATTCGATCAAATCTTGAGTTACGACACTAGAAAAGAATGTTTTTACTGACCTTTTCCCACACAAACTCTTCACACTTATGATACACATACAGACGAGTCTAAACGGTTATTGTTATTGACACATTTGGCGTCATCTTAGCTACATACATCCCTATTAGGGCTATCAACAAATACTCTAAATTTGAATATATATAGTATATACACCGATCAGCCCTAACATTAGGACAGCATGGGCACCCTGACCGGTCTGCGGCTACGCAGCCCCATACGCAACAACCTGCTCCTCACTGTGTGTTCTGACACCTTTCTACCAGAACCAGCATTAACTTTTTCATCAATTTGAGCTACAATAGCTCTTCTATTGGATCAGACGGGCCAGTCTTCGCTCCCCACGTGCATCAATGAGCCTTGGATCTGACCCTGTCGCCGCTTCACCCGTTTCCCTTCCTTGGACCACTTTTGGTAGGTCCTGACCACTGCAGGCTGGGAACATCCCACAGGAGCTGCAATTCTGGAGATGCTCTGACCCGGTGGTCTAGCCAGCACTATCTGGCCCTCGTCAAAGTCGCTCACATCCTTACGCTGGCCCATTTTTTCTGCTTCCAACACAAAGTTCAAAATGTTCACTTGTGGGGAAAAAAAGCAGCACTACCGTGGCTGTCTGTTTTGCTTGAATGCACCGCATGACAGGAGTCACTACACCATTGTCACTAATTGATTCACATTAGGTCAAGCTGAACGAGGAATAATCAAATTGTCAGCTGTGCGCTCAAGATCAGACTGGAGATGTAACCACTTGAAAGATGGGTGAGTGGTACTTACCATCCTCTGACGTTTGTACTTTTTAAACAGAAAGAAGTTTTATATTGTGACATTTACTGGAGATGACATACAATACAGCCAACAACAGCCAATAGGAACACCTTATTTAGGCTTTTGTGGTGAAGTGAGGTATCGTATAGATAACTCTTCTTTTCAACTTCACGAATCAGCCGTTCCTCGTCCATTGCAGGCTTACAAAGCGAGCAAAAGGAATAAATGGAAACAGGGTGAAAACTGCTGGAGACGGTACATTTAGCTCACGCTAATTAGCTGAAATTAGCTCAGAGAGACAGCGTATAACGTAACATCATGGAGTTTTTGGAATATTTCATGCTATTGGTCAGATAATGCAGGATGACAACCGCTCCACCTGTCTTAATCTTTTGCTAAGGTGATAGAAAAGATATCCGCACACTGAGATCTGTGCAGTATTCCACTTTATTCTAAGCTTTCGGTCTGTCAGACCTTCATCAGAGCATACGTGATTCAACAAAGGACAGGCTGGTAGAAATAACCAATCCCATTCCAATCATCGGCAGTATGCAATGCACCTGTGCTCACCCTGGTGGTAGAAGCACCACCTCTTGGGAATTGTAGTTCTAGTAGAGAACTCTGAGGCAAACAAATAGATGCCATATTTGTTTTATAATACAAAATACACAAAAGGGTGGAACAGAGTGAATGTAGAAAAAAAATATATATGATCACGAAGCACCTAATCGTAATATCATACATTTTCATCACATAGTAAATGGGGCTTAAGCCATCATAAATCAGAGATCCAAAGGTCTATAAGAAAAAACAAACATCTCAATAAAGGATCTCAAAAAACAGACAATAGAACAAATAGCTATGGAGGGGTATCAGGCGAGGGCCATCATAAACCATAGACACCAAATTCTACATTATAAATGAAAAAACATCTTGAATTACAGCATAACACTCATATCAAAATCCTGGTTAAGGCCCATAGGCTGGAGTGTATCTAAAGTGTCAGTCCAAAAAAGCTCCCTTTGGCATATCTTTCTTTCCATATCTTCCCCTCTTGGCAGTTCAATGTGTTCGATGCCCTGGAATCGTAGAGAGGAGATAGGGTGAGAAAATACATTAAAATGCCGGGCAACGGGGTAGTTCATATCATTGTGTCTGATGGAGCTCTTATGCTCACTTTGTTTCAGCATGCGTGAAGTTTTACCTCTATAAATCTGATCACATGGGCATTTTAATAAATAAATTACATTTTCTGTTCTGATAAACCTTAACAGGAAAATCTTTGCTGATCTTGGATATCTAAAAACAGGAGTTTTCCATGTGTTGTGGCACTGGGCACAATTACCACAGGGATAATTCCCGTCAAAGCGGCCAACTCACAAATGAATGTACTGCGTGGGAGTGCTTCCTCAGTGCGGTCTTTTTGATAATATTCAAGAGCCTCAAGACCTCTGTCATGTGAGATATTAGTGTAGAGTCTTTCCACATCTAAGGTGGCCAGAATTATATCATTAGGTAACTCTATTAATGTTGATATATTGTCAATTAAATCAGTAGAGTCCTTAATGTATGATGGAAGCTTCTGACATATGGTTTAAGAAAATGATCAACATAGTTAGATAATGGCTCGAGAAGAGAATCATTACTGGCTATAATAGGTCGACCTTTGGGTTTAACCAGGCTTTTGTGGATTTTAGGAAGCATATAAAATACAGGAGTTCCAGGATGTTTACAGCTCAGAAAATCACATTTGTCCTTAGAGATCGAGGGTCAAGTCAAGTCAATTTTATTTGTATAGCCCAAAATCATAAATTTGCCTCGGGGGGGCTTTACAATCTGCACAGGATACGACACCCTTTGTCCTTTACAGTGCGACTCTCTCATCGCATAAGGAAAAACTTAACCAAAAAAAACCCTTTTAACAGGGAGAAAAGGGAAGAAACCTCAGGAAGAGCAACAGAGGAGGGATCCCTCTTAAAGGATGGACAGATGTGCAACAGATGTTGTGTGTACAGAGTAACAACATAATGAAAATACAACATAGACAATACATACGACAAAAAAAAATACATGTTATGTGCACATATGTGAGAAGGTGGATCAAGGAGTATGTCAAGCAGCTTCCAGGCGTTGCCATACAGATAGAACCAGAGCAACACGACCTCCTCTCCATGTCAAACCGGTAGAGCCAGAGCAACACAACCTCCTCTCCACGCTAACCAGATAGAGCCTTAGCGACATGACCTCCTCTCCAAGCCAGAGGCGGGGGTTAATCTTCAGTTTTCTGTAAAAATGTTCATCAGCTAATTGCCGGTAGGCTTCATCTTTTGTAGTCCGACATGTTCTGAATGACAATAGCGCCCCCATGCTATTAGTCAGAGAAAGTCTAAAGTGAATCTTTTATTTCTGCCAGTGGTGGAAGAAGTACTCAGATATTTTATTTAAGTAAAAGTAGCAAAACTACAGTGTAAAAATACTCTGTTACAAATAAACGTCCTGCATTCAAAATTTGAATCAAGTAAAAGCACAAAAGTATTAGCATCAAAATATACTTAAAGGTCTTATTGATAACATTTTAATGAAGACAAATAATAAATTAAAAAAAATACAACCACAGAGCTTTTAGAAAGGTGGCGATTAAAAAAATGATTATGATTGTGAATTAAGCATTTTAAAAATGTTGTCTGGTTCAAAATTAATGTTTTGTTTATCTCCGTTGAGTGTTTTTTTAGGACGAATATTCATACGTCATTTTTGGACAATTTTGACAGCCGTAATCCCTATGTGCAAAAATAATAAAGTAATGATTATTATATATAAAGAGTGTACTGATGACCATAATGTTTATGCACTTAATCAGAATTAGCAGTAGTTGTTTCAGTTGTATTAGTTGAACATTTTTTTCCATGCTGCCCTGCTCTCGACCTGGGCCTCCCTTTCTTATATGCTGGTAATGGTATATTATCAGTTTCCCAAGATATCCCGGCGCCTCTCCCCCTCTTTATATCACTTGTTTTGTTAATCTTGGATGTGTGAGTGCTATTCACATAGACTGTAGAGGGACAGTTAAACAAACACAATGTCAACACTTGGACATGTTGCAGCTGTATTAAAAACCACACACCATAATTTCATTTGGACAAACGGATGAATGATATGACTCAATTAGTGCAGCTTACACCTAGTTTACATGTGAGCGGTTTAGTCATGGAGAAGAAAAAGGAAAACTTGCCTCGAAGGTCGCAACATAAACCCGCCAGCATGCATACTGTCCTTGTGTTGCTGTTTGGTTGCACTGTAACTGATAGCTTGGCATATTAATCCTTTAAATTGTCTCCGTAGAAACTGTGCAAGATAACGTTTACATAACCTTATCTTACGTAATGTTGTTTTTAAATATCTAGACTGTTGCTGTAGTGCCACTGTCAGGAAGACAGAATCAAAGAAAGGAGGGAGGAAGAAAAGAAGGACAAGAAACGAATGGGGGAAAGCGTTTTGTTCATGAGAGAAAATAAAAGAATTAGGAAGATTTAATAACATTGAAGTACATTTAAAAATGCACAGGTTGTACAGCTACAGCAAACAAAATTTCTGTGGACATCTTGATATATATTTTTGTGCCATGAAAACTTGTTACTTTTGGAATCTATCACAATAAAACGCTAAACAGCCTCTGTTGGAACTCCAAACTTTTTACAGCAATCTTAAAAGCCTATGGGGAGTTTTTTTTAAATCAATAAGACAAATGTTGAGTGGAGTATTACTGTAAACTACTCAAAAATATCTATTGAGATGAGTCTTCTTCAATACTTCATATCTGACTTTTAAATAATTCAACAATATTAACCACCTAAAATGTACAGCTAAGTCATATAGTCACAAAGACCATCAAATGCAGGACTGGCACTGTAGCCACAGTAAACATGAAGTGATGACTGTGTAGCACAGTGGTTCTCAACCTTTTCCAGTTGCGACCCCCCAGAATAATCAGGTTAGCACTTAGGCGTTGCCCAATGTGCTCCAGTTACTGTGGATTTTGGATGCGTTCCGTGACTTTCCCCCCGACCTGTTGGAAATCCCCCGTCAGAAACTCATGTGTTGGTACACGAGTTTCTGACTCTCACAAACACTTAATAAAATCTATTCTGCTTCAAATTATATCACTGTAATGTAATGTAAAAACCATTACCCATTCTAAAACATGTTATTTTATTTTCTAATATGTTCAAAAAATATAATGAATACCTATAGTTTCAGTGTACAATTTAATTCCACACAGATAACCCAGTTTCAATTCAGCAACACTTTTTGGTTTTGAACCACAGAGTTCTTTTCAACGACTTTTTTTTGTGTACCCTAATATCGGTAATTTGGAATCTCAATTTGCCAACATTAGCTGGGTAACAATAGTAAAACAATACCTGGTTCAATACTACCTTCACAACTTGTTTCAACCTTATAATATTTTAGGGCTGCAACAATTAATCAATTGTTAAAATCAATCATAAAGATAGTTGGCAACGAATTTCAACATCGATTAGTTGGGTCTATGTTACGATGCATGGCTCGCTCTGTGGCAACGTCTCTTGAGGTATGGGCTACTTGTGTAGCTCACTTGATGAATTACAGGAAACAACGCTGTCTCCTTGGAAAGGACTGATTTATACAACCACGGCTGCGCGCCTATGCGTTCTGTGCAGGCCCCTCTCATGTGCATCACGTGGTCTTTGATTTATTTGATAGGTGTGAATAAACAGTTCCATATAAGTTTGGCCCAACACAACTCAATGGCTGGAGAAAAAATGATGGAAGAATTGAATGATGAGGAGGAGCTCCTGTGCCTAGAATTAATAAGGAGAAAAAGAGAGTGAACAAATGAGTAGGTGGTATGTGTGTCTCTTAATACAACGCGGCTCTGACGTCCAATCAAACTTTTGTGTCGTCTGCGTTCCCTGGTGCATCGTCACATTTTTCAGAAGGTCACTGCAGCTCTCTGCAAATCATCTCTGCAAAAGCTCTGTGCAAGCTTTTCAGTAGAAGTATAAATTAGGCTTTCTGAAATGACCTGTGATTGGTCAAAGTTTCCCATCACAGGCTTAAAGCCTGAAAACAGAGCCATGATGAGGTGCAGAAGTGTAGTTATCTCTCAGAACACTTGAATTACAATATGCTGAAAGGTTATTGTGATATTTTTGCCCAATGATGCCAAAAATATACTGCCTACTGCCACTTTAAGCAAAAAATGCAGTCTTCCTAAGTCCAACTTTTTTAGATATCTACAAGCAAGGCGCTTTGTGCTCTCTCAGTTGTCCAGCTCCTCTACATCAAAAGACAACAATTGTCAATACGATCCTTTCTTTAAACCGCCAGCCTATCTCAGCTCTCTATGGCATGATATCGGACCTGAAGCGTGCCCCCATGGACAAGCTCAGCGCAGCATGGGAGGAGGACTTAGGCCTCTCTCTATCACAGGATACATGGAATTCCATACTGAAGCAGGTTAGTTCATCTTCTCTATGTGCTCGTCACTCGTCATTCAGTTTAAAGTGGTGCATAGGGCTCATATCTCAAAAGCCAAACTATCTCGCATGTATCCTGAGATTAGTCCCAACTGTGCAAAAGCGCTGAAGCCTCCCTTATTCACATGTACTAGTCATGCCCCAGTCTTGCACCAAGTATTGGATGGAGATCTTTCACACTTTATCTCAGGTGTTAAACATTAAATTGGAACCAAACCCTCTGGTTGCTCTGTTTGGGGTCACTGGAGGTGGGACGCAATTAATTGTAGAAAAACAACATACTTTATCCTTTGTCTCCCTTCTGGATCGGCGAGCAATCCTGCTCAGGTGGAATGGCGCTGCCCCTCCCACTCACACACAATGGTTGGCGGACATCATGTCCTGCTTAAGTCAGATACACACTTCAATATTCACATGGGAAATTCCTGAAAGCATGGGGCCCTTTTGAGATACATTCCAGACACTGTAAGTATTTAATTACTAAGTGCAGCTTGACTACATCGAACTTTTCACTTTTCACTTCACACTATTCAATCATTCATTGCAAGTCCTCGGCTGGTAGTGATTATAGACATTATATAAATCCTATGTTTTGACTTGTTTATTTGAATAGCGCTGCACTTTTGCTGACACAGGCGTGTCACTGCATCAGGCTGCAGAGTAAGTGAATATTTACCTTGGCAACAAATGAAAACTGATGTTAGCACATTAGCTATATTTGCTTTATCGTCCGAACACCAATAACCCATAAAATTACAATTCTGCATATTTAAACAAAACCAACAAGAACTACCAACGGCCATAGTACTTACAACCGTGACTAATGTGTTGTCACCGGTCAGATCAGCAGACCCCATCCAATGTCATGTTGCTTTTTCATACATCAGCAGACTAATTTCCCTAATCTTCACAGGTCTCTAGACCTCTATGGAAACGCAGACAACAATGGGCTGAAGGAACCTTTTCGTTCGCTACATGTTGCAAAATGACTTCATTACTGTACCACTAAAGATTCATCACTTAACATGACTGCCTGTCCGAGTCTCACTCCACTGGACCATAAAATATGCAGGTTGTGCAATAAACTGGCAACCACTGGTTGCAGACTGAGTTGTAGAGGGGTACAGACGAGGAAAAAGTTATTTTTGAATAAAATGCTAGTAATAATAAAATTGTTCTTTTTTCCTTGTATCTTTAATAATTGATTAATCAAAGTAATAATCAACAGATTACTTGATTATCACAATAGACGTTAGTTGCAGCCCTACAATAATTCCCTATTAACTGTATCAGAAATGATCAGTGTAACCAAGGCATCATAATACACCATATCAATAAGATGAATACTCCATTCACTTTAACAGTGATGGTTAGATCAGTCCAGAGGGAGCCGGAGTACAAACTACCATCGCGGCAAACAACAACTACAAGAGTGCTTCATTCATAACGCCAACATT
>CAKALG010015080.1:0-14015 GCA_916700815.1 Helicolenus hilgendorfi | reverse complement strand
GTTATCAGCTGAGCGCTTATTTTGTCTGTGCTGTAATCCCCCCATCGCCATCCATGGGGGAGGATGAAAGATTTCAGCCCTGACCCAAATTCACAGAAAGGCCTTGAGAGACAAAACAATAGCAGAGCTTACAGAAAAGCCCCTAATTATATATTTTTTTTACAGGTGCGTAGGTGTGCTCTATGGCAAGCAACAGGGGAACCACATACTGTAAATACAGTAATTTCATCTGCTGAGTAAAACATTTATCAGAGCAGGACAACACCCATCATTCTGACACCAGGTCATTCTCATGGTCTGTAGATTATACACATACAGCTGAACAGTGAGTGCTGAATCAGTTTAGTGAAATGTGCTGGAGCAGTAGAATACCTCATCTGATTCTCCAACAGACTGGTTTAACTGGGAAGCCCCCCAGATGTGACTGTATGAGTTTGAAGCAGAATGTTGCTGAAAGTGACTGTTGATACTAATACTAATACTAATCTTCTCATCCAAGATGCCATAAAATGTCTCATTGTTCAAAATATTTGAACTGTAGCCTGTAAATGTAATTATCACTAGCTATAAGAAACTACACCTTTATAAAAGGAGATAAGGCAATAGTTATATGATAACACTATCCAAATGAAACAAGGGAAAATCCCAATCTCAACTGATCACATTACGTTTCTTCTCATGAAACGAGAACAAGGATTCTGTGGAATTATTTGGTTCTACTTTTGCTGCCAAAACATGGGAGGATGAAAGTCAGCCTCTGTCCAATAAACAAGCTTCTTAAGTTACATTTGTTTTTTCAATGAAACTTCCGTCATGCCTAGGTGCCTTTAAATCACATTAAAAGAGAACTGCACCGGTTTTAAACATCAAAGTGTGTTTACAGGTGTTAGGGGAGAACTACTGCAGTAGGAAAAATGCTGTACAGTAATAAAGCCCTTTGAGGCTCCAGAGGGAGCTGTGCAAAATCTGATAAACTGCCTTAAGTGATGTCACCCGAGTCTAGGGCTGCTATAATCCCGATTATTTTGGTCAACATTGAGATCATAATTATTTAACTCGATTACTCATTGACTTTGCAATGATGGGAAGAGTTCCCATGAGGGGATCCTCCCACACCACGGCCATCCCTGACCCGCTGAGCAGGGCGTTAGTGCACAGCTGTAACGGAAAGGGGTGCGCTGGATTCATAACACAAGACAAAACGTCTCGACAAAATGAGAGCGTCATTGTGAATTGGAATGCGGCACAATTATCGTATTTTCATAATCGTTGGAAGTCAAGATTGTAATTGCAACTGAAATTTGATTAATTGCACAGCCCTGCCTGAATCATTAGGCTCGTTCGAGATGAATTGCGCCTCGCCTGGAAAGTAGACGAGATCAGGCGGCAGCAGCAGGGGGGAGATACTAAAAGTTGTGGTCAAGTCGAACAGTTTCCAGCCGTTTCGAGCAGCCTTCCCTGAATTTACAGGAAGTCACAGAAAAAGTTACTAAAGCATAAAGCACATAATGAACACTCGTTTTGATAAGTGTTATATATAAAAAGTATTATTATCAACCACACAAAATATGTTTGTTAACAGATGGAACCTTCATTGCACAACATGTCGGAGGTCACAACATGTCAGAGGTCAAGCTGTATTGTGGGTAATGTAGGCACCAGGTTATGACAAGAAAGAGGAATGTATGGAATTAAAAAAAAAGACGATATCTCTGATTCTGCTGCATTGATTTTGATGCTTTAAACTGACAGTGATATAGGAGTGCAAAACAAAGTCATAGCAGTGAGCTTATGCTTCATATCCAGCAGAGACAGAGCAACATGAACATCCCTGAGACCCTTTTCACAGCAGACATTTTGGCTCGTCAAAGCAGGAAAAGCACAGGTGTAAATAATCGCATTAATGATGGCTTCATTGTCATGTCAGTGGAACTGGTTGACCTAAATGGAAAACAGCCGTCATTAATGCTATTAATTGCACCTATGATTTCCTGCTTAGGCAGGTCAAAATGTCTGCTGTGAGAACTCTATTAAAAAAAAATGTATGTGATATGCTAGATAATTTCCCTCTCTCACCACATTCTTTGCCACTTGACATTTCACACTGGAGCCACTGACCTTGGTTTGACATTGGTGGGCTGGCGAGAACCAAAGGGACTCAACCAGAAGGAAACTGTTTCAAATTGAAAAAAAATACAAATAAATATATATTGCTGGGTGAAGCTGTAATGGAAGCCGAGACATAATGATTTGATTTTGTTTACATTGAATTCAAGCTGTACTTGCGTGGTCTGAACACAATAGCCACAAACATATGCACAATACAAACAATGTAAAGAGAAGGAGAGCACAAAAACAATGCAGGCAAAGGCCTTTTTCAGGCTATGTTCTGTCAGGAAGCAATTATAGCTGGCTATGTGATCTCATGAAATATAATCACATCTAAAACAACAGAAATTTTATGACCGATTATTAAGCCTTTTTTTTTACAAAGATTTATGTCCTTGCGGTTAATAAAACTGAACCTAAATACACAAATGGAAACAAATGGAAAAAAACGTCAACTTTTCCACTGTGGTTCGGATCAGAGAAAACAAACTGTAGGTGTGATCACGCCAAGATAGAAGAATGTTATTTTCCATGTTGGCTGTCTCTAATATTGGTTGACAAACTGGTGTATTGGAATTATAGCACGGGAAATATCATCATTTTCTATCTTTGTCGAGGACTGATCACACAGGATGTGCTAAAAACAAGTGATGACTAATGTCCTTTCAACGTTTACATGTGGCTGAAGTCAGGTCAGGTTAACGAGATCAAGTTAATCTTTTAACACAGTATGTCCCACTTAAATGTGATCAATAAAGCAGTCGTGAAAACCTTTAATGACCAGACGTCGGCAAAGGGTTTACGAGATAAATGACAAACAAATTCTGCTTTGAGACTTACTTGACCTATATATAAATTGTATTCCTATTCCATACGTAGGCAGTTGAGATACGTTTTGACATTTGTTGGGTTTTTCCCTTCTCTGTTGAAGTCTAGAAACATTGCTGCTACGCCATTACTCTTGAGGCTTTGTTTTCAAAACCACCCCACACACTTTTTCTGAGACTAAGGGAAAACTTTTAAGCCTAATAAAGAAAATAATGAAAATAAAATAGTTAAAATATTAGAGTTTTTTTCCCCTGTTAATGCTGAAGTAGCCGAGATTGGAGCAAATATGATTAAAAAAAGTTATTTTTATAAAACGGTCGCTATATCCTGACAGTAGTACATGTAACAGGTAAACTGAAAAAAGTCATGTTCCTCTGTGTCTTCTGGTGCTCCTAACGGCATCTGCAAGGCTTCACAGACAGGAGGAAAACAAACAGTCGGAGCTGATCTGGGAACTGCTTTCGAGAAACTGTCTATGAGAGCCAGCTGTCCATCACTCGCGAACATTGATCAAACGGTCGAACTAGGCAGCGCTGATCAAATATGAATCAATATTATGTTACTGTAATGCCTATTTCTCACCTCAAATGTTTTCAGAATCATCTTGTAGTGCACGGTTTAGCTGTAAAATGAGAAAGTTTGTGACCCGGCAGCCATGTTGAGACCTCTAGAATGAACGCAAAGTGTCATGCGATGCCGGTCACATGACCAGAGCACAGCCAAAAGAAACGCTTTCTCTCTGAAATGACCTGTGATTGGTCAAAGTCTCCCGTCACGGGCTAGAATTTTTAAAGCCTGAAAACAGAGCCATGAGGAGGTGCAGAAGTCTAGTTCCCTCTCAGAACACTTGAATTATAATATGCTGAAAGGTTATTATGGAATTGTTGCCCAATGATGCCAAAAATCTGCCTACTGCTGCTTTAAATACACTTCATTTTGGATGACCTGAGTTTAAGCTTCATTTTAGAAAGTGTTTTCTTGTTTTCTTTTGTTTTGTTTCAGTTTCCCTATCAGTGGTGCTGGGAAACACTCTCAAATTCCATCCAAAGTCATAAACACATGACAAAACATGTTGTTATTCAGTGCGCTGCAATCTGTGTGAAAATGGGAAAGAAATGGAATAGGCTGGTGGGGAGGTGTATGGGTCCGACAGACACAGGACTTTCAAATGTGTTGCAAGTTTTGTTTTGAAAGTTACGTTAGTGACTTTTGTCATGCGTTTTCTGTACCGACGTTGTTTCCGTACATGCTTAACTTAGTTTACATACTTATTTTCTTATTGGACTTAAGTCCAACCATGACGTCTTCCCTTAACCTAACTAAGTGATTTTGTTGCCTGAACCTCCGTGAGTAGCTCTGTTGCCCCCTACAAGCCAAAGTACCTGCCCAGACTAGAACATACTCAGTTCAACTTGGTTCGATCAGTCAAGTCGTCCAAATTGTAGACCTTATTAGGGTACAAGTCATCATGTTTGTCCCACCTGCAGCACTGTCATTTGCCTGAATATCCTAAAAATGGGTGGTTTTGCTTGAGTAGTAACTTTGGATCCCAAGAACTGGGAGATGCACTGCCATGATTCATGTCCAAAGAGTCTGTGCTCATTTTTTGCTGACCATGTGCTGATCCCAGCTTCAGATGAGGGTAAGAGGGGGGGTATAATTATCTTGCTGGAGATGAGATCATCCCTTGAACTTCTCTTCAAGTCATCCTCCAGCTAAAACAAGGATTTCAACACACTCATTCATTCAGCCGTCGCCGTGCCAAAAATCATGGGATCCTAAGATGCATGACTCCAAAGTTTGCAATGGCAAAATGACAATGGGTCATATGCATTGGGCACAGCCACACGCCAAGCTTCTCCAAATGACCGCATAAACGGATGACTGTCAGCAGCACAGTTGTTTTTTTTTCCAAACACAATGCCCCTTTTAGCTTAGTTCAATGGCTTTTGAACCACTGAGCTCCACAGATTGTTGTGTGGAATGTTGGAGGCTACAGATGTCAACAAACCACCACCAATGCTCAGCAAACGTGGTTCCAAAACAAAAGGTAAAGACGGGCGGGGTGGGGGCTGACGAGCTGTAACTGACACTGACCATTTGACCCTCCACCCACCTGAAGGTTTATCCAGACATAACAACATCACACCTTGGAGCACTGAGGTCAAACATGCCTGGGCCTGTCACAGTTTGACCCTGAAATACCAGAAGTCAACAGAAAGAGACGCTTTGCCGGAAAGTCACGCTGCTTCTGCAAACACAACGCAGGAGGCACCAGAGCAAACATATCTTCTGTCACAGTTCATGCGGGTTCAGCCACTAAAAAGGAACTAGGTGACCTACATCTCAAGTGTTTGCCACCCAGTTTCATAGTATCCTAACAACCATGTCACCGACATAACGAGGTGAAAAGGTTGGAATTAGCATCCCTGACGGTTTCAAATTTGTCTTTTCCGATCAGTTTCGAAGATTGAATGAATTAGACGGTGCGTTCACATGTGCAGAAGAAACCTGGTTATTGGGAGACCTGTTTGAGGCAGGAAATCAGAATCCGTCCGGCACTGCAAGAACCCGGTTACTGTAAAACATGTGGTTCATGCAGCTGGTCAGGAATCAGATTTTACCTGAGTCTGAATATTACAAATAGTCCGCTGTTCAACTTATGTAGACATAACTTTGGATTTTAGTTTGTGTCCCTGTCCTGCGTCAAAACCTAGTTTAAAGAGCTTTATTATTTATTATTGCACATTGGGCAGTAGACGGGCAGCCAGAAGGCGGCCAACAGCAAATCTTTGCCCCGGGGGCCCAAACAGGTTGATACAGCCATGTCTCTTACCCATATTACTTTACAGGTCTCTTTTCAACATCCCATTGAAAAAATCAAGTTATTACAGCTGGTTACTTAAATGCATATCAACACACAGAGTTGCTATATCACAAACCTTAACTCATTGTGCACTTTTTTCTGGCGCATGCAATTATATGTTTACATGTTACAGTTGGTCATCTGCTGATGATCCTGAAGTTCGGAAGTGGACCTTGAACTGGATCAAAGTCTGCGACCTTCTGGTAGATTACTGCTCCAGAGTCCAGATTAAAAACACAAAAATACAACATGTATATATGTCACATTTACATTTAATAATCGGGAGACAAATTATTTCTCTTAATTTTTTTCTATAAAGAGAATGATCATTATTATCTACTGTTTTCATTGTGCACTTTTGAGTCTATGCAAAGAAATTCAGAGTAAAGAAACGGAAACAGAATGAGGAAGAATGTAAGGGAAGAATGTTGAAGAAAAACACTGGCATGTTTAGTCTTGATCCCAGTGGAAAGATAACTGAATATGTGCCAGTTTATTCTACTGGGGCGCGGCATTTATTCTTGGACCAAATGTCCTGATACTTCCTTCCCGTCTGTAACAAGCTGGGCATTTTGCTGGGAACATCACTCCCCTTCCAGACTGAGTGCTGTCTTTGTTGCTAAACTTATCTCTCCTCTGTGAAACAAACAGGGAAAGCCTGCAATGACCTAATGCCGGGTCAACAACCTGCTCTAGAGTACACTGTGTACTGAATAAGAGCAGACGGTTACAACGACTTGTGCCTGAGCAAAGAGACGACACGTAGCTGCCATCTCAACGGGAGTCTGAGGGATTTGACAGAGGAGAATACTGCAACATAATAATGACCACTCACATCACAACAGAGGAAGAAAACACAAATTAATGTCTAAAATTAAAGCAAATTAAGAAAACATTTAGAAAAAGCGCTGCAAATAAAGAAAACAACCATAAACACGTTGCAAGTAGCACCACACGACAACGGAAACTGTTTTCAGGGGACACTAAAAAGAGATGCACACGGCTGGGACATGCTTGTTGTTGCCATGGTTTGTGGCTTATTAAGTTATTGAAGTCTGCTATCCATCAGTGGTGTTGAAAAATGAGCTAAAGTCAAAGTTGTTTTGGTTTATTTCAACATTGTGATCGCATGATTCAGATATTTTTGCAGATATCTGCTGTTAACGTAGCGTTAGCCTTTTGCTTATTATTAGGCAAAATTGAAATTTCCAATTCAAATAATTAATTGTAAAACAGGCTAATGTTAAGTTAGCTGGCTATAATGTTACTTTCAGACCCTGTAATAGGGAACAAGCAAGTTAAATTACCATGACATGACAATAAAATGAAACCGATATCATTAACATGTTATATTGCCTTCTGCTGCCCGTTCTTTCATTGCTGGCCTATTTCCCTTTATCATGCAACCACAATGTTGAAATAAACCACAAAAAACAACAACTAAATTTCAGCCCATTTTTTCAACACCACTGATGGATAGCCGACTTCAATAACTTCATAAGCCAAAAACCATGGCAACAACAAGGTTGTTTGCATACTATTTAAAGTGAAATATTACAGTACGCAAACGCTGGACACTAAGGCGGCATACATATCCCACAATGCAATGCGGTAGTGATGACAACGTTCATAACAGACGTTGACAAACTGCTCTGCAACGTCAATAACACTCCAATTTAAATGTAAGTATAAGATTTCACTTTGCTGGGCATAATATATATTCTAAATTAATTCAGACTTTGATTCTCACAAATCATCGTTTTGGTCACATGAGGTTTGCACGGTTAAACGTTACGATGGTTACACGTCTCCAACCGACAAGGAGGCTCTCAGGAAGTGAGGATGTAAGTTATTGCTCAGTGCATCTGAAAAGATACATATTACTGTTTATTCACACAATAGTAAGTTGAACTTTTTAGCGTCCCCTGGAAACTGTTTCCGTCTTCTGTGCTACTTGCAGCTCGTTTCTGTATTTGGTTTTGTTTCTCTATTTTCAGCTGTGTGTTGTCAAATTGGTGAAGAAGTTATCTTAATTTGCTTGTGTTTTGTCTATTTGCATGTGTTTCCCTTATTTGCAGTGCGTTGAGCTCTCAGGGCCACCAAACTTTTAGCTAATCATTTAAAACATGCATCAATTATTCTTAGCAAACTATTTCGACTTATCTGCTCACCAGTTTTCATGCACTCTCGACGGCAACAAGAAGCTTTGAGGTGTCAGCCTATCGTAGCTGGTAGCTTACTGGCTATTGTTACACTTGATCTACCAGAGATCATGATCACACCAATCTGTAATCCTGTCTAGATGGTTATTTTCCTCCTAAACACAAATATGGAGCAACTGCAGGCTGCAGTAACAAAGATAGTGGGCAGCCTGCAGGTCAGAGCTGCCAACGTCGATAAGCTGTCTGCTGTGATCATCAGTCAAAGAATAAAGTTTCAAAAGACGGGATGACACAGCTCAGAAAAGAACATGACACATCACCCACATTTGATATGTGATAAACATCCACACACCACAAGTTCAGAGTTTAGACTGCGGCACTGATGAAGGAGAGCCCTTTGACCTATGATATGACTATTTTAAAATGTCTATATAAAGCAAATTTTCTACTTTGCATCTCATTGCTCAATACTGTTCAACAATAACCAGCTTTTGAAAATGCATGTTAAGCAATGGCAGGCATTTGCATGAACAGTGCCCGAGCACAAAGAACACACAAAGTCTGTGATGATAAACATTTTCTTTAATATACTTCAGCAAAATGTTCTTTCCAGTTAGGACCAGTGAGCAACTCCAGTTATGAAAAGTGAAGCCAATGTTGAAGTGCCTTAAACTTGCATTCTTTCTAAAAGCCAGCAGGGGGCGACTCCTCTGGCTGCAAAAAGAAGTGTGATTGTAAAGAACTCTATGAGAAAATGAGCCTACTTCTCACTTGATTTATTACCTCAATAAAACATTGTAAACATGAGTTCATGGTCTCGATTGCTAGTTTCAATTCTTCTTCAAACAGCATGATGTTTATTTTTCGTTAATTATGCTTTAGGGCGTTGCTACCTTGTGATTGACAGGTCGCTACCACGGCGTTGACCAGTCTGGGAGTTGTCCGTGTTTTTGTCTTTGAACTTTAACCCTTTCACAGTGTGTTTTCAATTCATGAAAGTTAATCATAAAATGTTTTGGTCTCCTAAAAATGTCTTATTCAGCGTTCGGTTGTGCTTAGCTCCACCCTCTCGTGTCACTTCTGGTTGCAAATAACCAAGATGGCGACGGCAAAAATGTCGAACTCGAGGCTTTAAAACGGAAGTCCACAAACCAATGGGTATCGTCACGCTGACTACATCCACTTCTTATATACGGTCTATGGTTAGGACTGAAATTAAGATATTTTTTATCATCATCATCACATAATCTATGATTTGTTTTTGATTGATTATTAGTTTGTGGGTTTATAAAATGTCCTAAAAGCCCAAAGCTCAATGAAATCTCTGAAAAAAAAAACTGTGGATAACTTAACTTGGAGCCTCACAGGTCTCAAAATAGTCTCAGATGTGCATATACAAATATTTACGTGTGTAAACATTCAACAAGCATGATTTTATTTCAACGCAAGCAAATAGGAGAATATATTTTCATCAGTAGCCTAATGTGCAGATAATGCAAACATCAATTCTGCCTCCTAATGTCTCATCAGTCATTGCTATGGGTCAGCACATACTGAGCTTATCAATTCAAAAGCTGCTTTGCCTTCAGGGTTAATGGACATTACCCGGACCAAAGACAGGCTGCTTTGCATCAAACGAGATTAAACGGGAGAATGTTGGCATCCATTGATAGATAATTGCAGGAATGAGTGGAAGTTTTGTGCATAATTCAAAATAGAAGACATAAAAGGGAACATAGTGTTTGCATTTTTTTTTTTTAACCAGAGAGGCAGCATATGCAAATGTCTGTGCTTTTTGCATAATGTTTTATGCATGTGGCCTTTCTCGTCCGACAGGTGTTTCCAGGGAAAAAGCTTCTCGCACACAGAAAGTGGCGGTTTTACATTTCTAATTACAGGATCTAAACTTTGGAATAAGAATTGAGGAGTCTGCGTCACAGGTGTGCAGAAAGTACGCCACCTACTCGAACTTCAGGACAAAATTCAAGTGAAAGAAAAACAAGAGCCTGTGACAAGTGATCTCTGGGAAGTGCAGTGCAGAAGCACAACAACACTAGCTGCTTAGCACCAACCGGGGAGACAAAATGGCAATAAAACAGGATTTACATGCTTATACATTAATGCCATGAGACACATTTGGACATATGTTTAGCTCAGTCACTTGCTAGAGGAAAGAGTTGAGCAGACACCTTCTGTGTACTCTACATATGTATGTTAACGACATATATATATATGTACACATATATATATATTCAAAAAGCAGAGCAAAGACTGCAGGCTAGGATGTAATTAAAGCTGAAGCTCAAAGAAAGACATGTCTAATTCTTTGCCAGTGACTAGAAACTTCTGTATGTTTCAGTGCTTGTTCAACGTGTTCTTTTTGTGATAAGACCTGCAAGCACGTACTGAATGTTTTAAATTCAACAAATTCTGTTCCCCTTTGACACAGTGTCACTTTAAACTGCAAAGACGTAACCTATCTTTGCATCTCAGGGTCAGAATTCTGAGTATTTGCAACTTCTAACCAGCAACTCTACAGCCGAGTACTCCTGTTAAAGATAAACTTGTGCGTCAGCTGACTTCCCAGAAACTGTTGCTTTTTTTAAAATTAAGGGGCGGGCTGTTGCTACGGGGAAGTTGAGAGGCCTTCAACCAATGCTCTGACTATCTGCAAAAGGCCGTTCCTCAAAGCTCAAGTTACCCAACTGCAAAAAAGAAACTGCATCATGCTGGTTTATGTGGGAACGAAGACAACTTTGAGCAATGAAACAGGGTTTATCTAGTTCTGAAACTAATCTGGTAAAGTTTTGGTAAAGTTTGAATATCTCAAAAGTGTGTCAAGAAAAGCCCACAACCCCAAAACATATGCAGAGAACCACTTATTTTCTTTAAAATCCAAAGGGATTGAAGTTTATGCTCCAAATACAGAAACTCCAAATAGGCCATCTGAGCAAAGTAGGTCTAGTGCTGAATAGTACTTGTTGTCCTCTGGGTTGGGCAGTTTTGATCTAAGCTGAACATAATCAATACTCCCTACAGTATCTGAATGAGAAGTATGTGTGCAGACAATAGTTTGCAAACCACTCCTTAAAAACTATCCCACGATAGGAATGTGTTCACCTACTGAAGGCTTTCTACAAGCTCTACAGAGGCTGCTCTATCACATTTGACAAGTTTGTTCAACCAAAACAGAGGATTTGCAATACCAACTGTAGCCGAAAAATGTGAAATGCTAAAATAGACCGGAAACTTCAGCATTACGTTGCATCTTCTGCTGGGAAAGATAACTGGCCTCATAATGTGGGTACAACCATGATGAAAATGCCTTCTGTGTTCATAGCCCTGTTGACCGACAACCACAAATGGTGTGCAATTGTACACGTCAATTTAGATGCTTTTTCTTTTTCTTTAAAAAGCATGCAAAGATGTGACCTGTTATTGATGAACAAGCCAACATTAACACACTTCTCCATATAGATGGATATAATATTAAGTAGCAACATTAAGGCTTTAATACACTAGGTAGAAGATAAAATAATGTATGCACACACTTAAGTAATGTATTGCTCTAATAATAGTTACCAACATCAAGGTTGTTCAAAGACTTAGCGCGCTTTGCATATTCAGCCCCAAGACACCGCAGTGCCGTCTGTTTTCTGCTCCCCCAATCCACTTGTGTATGGTGCAAACTGCTCTGTAAAATTGCCTCAGCCTCAATTCCCCATTGTGGAGCAGCCTGTTCTTCACAATGAACTGTGCAGGGGTAACCAGGGTGGTGGCTAACATCATTAGCCGCAGGAGAGGACACGGGGAGGTCTGCTGTGGATCATCACCATGGAGAGGCTCTACTCCATTTCCTCACAAGACCTTGATGAGTGGTTGTGTTTGTCCTGTAACCCGAGACAACGGGAGGATCTGAACAAACAAGGGCGAAGCCACACATCATCACCAAGGATTCCCCCTGCTTGGGTTTTTTTTAGGATCTACACTAAGATTTCAGATGATATTTAGATGATAGTAAGTGCTAAAATATTAGAAACAATGCAGACTACAGCCATATCAGAGCTGTAAGTAGGTAAAAGAGAAAATTCCTGGGATTTTGCATCAGCGCACTGAATAAAACCATATCCAAAAGAACCAACATCTCTCCAAGTACATTTGCTATATTTGTTGATATATGATATATATGATATATTTGATAATATGACTTAACCAAAAATGTATTCGACTAAGTCATCAGTTCCTAGGTAGCTAAACAACTTTCCAACCCAGGAAGTAGACAGTGTTGTGCAATTTTGAAGATGTTGTGAACCGTTTTTTACCCCAGTTTCACAATCTAGCTGGAGCTGGTGCATTCAGCTGTTGTGCACCAGCTCTTTGCAGATAACACGAAGACACTGCAATTCGCAAAACTGCGGATGCAGCTGAGAGCTCAGGGTGATGGAGGCGCTGCCGCAGCTTCATCAAATTTCTAGGAAACGACAACCATTGCTCTGTCTCTGGGTTGTGGTGTGAATAAACATCAAAGGTTGATAAGTGCGGAGGCGTTAAAACTTAGTTTCGAGCGAGGCGATTCATTTCAGCACAACAGAACCAGTATGAGTGTAGATGTAACATATGTCTTCTGCTTTTGCAAAATTCCCTTCACAGTAAAACAGTATCAAAAGGTCAAACCATGTGAATTTTATTTATTTTTTATTTGAAAGCTATACACATTTGCTAGCTTATATCAGGATCTGTATCATGAATCATTGTCTGCTTTCTCTCCCTGAGGAAGAATATCGTTCCACAGTTACTGTCAGCTTCGGTGCAGTTGGCCAGCACAAGCTGTATCTTCCCAACTCCCAGTCGTTGTTCTTCCAACAGACTCAAACTTTCCAGGCTGCTGTTCAGCCAAAAGTCCTGCATGTGGTTGCTTCTCGTCAACCAGTGCAGAGCCAACATTTTCATAACAAGGAAGTAGAGCTACACTCAAATGCAAATCCTGCCCCCCTGCTCATCTCACTGTAGTTGAGGCATTGTTAGATTCAGGGGTGATGAATGGGCTCTATGGAAATAGGCTTCATGACATGTAAAATGCAGATTTCCCTTCCTGCTTTGGCCTGGGGCTTACTTACAAAACACCATTACCGCCAGGGAATTGTGACAGAATTAATAACAAGTTGTATCTTAACATAATCAGTTGAAAATTAAGCAAAAATCAGGTCAACTGACCATTGCATAGCACTTATATTTATTAGAAAAATATAATTTCTTTGTACTTTAAATAAACCCTAATTGCTTGAAGGTTGGCTGTTGTAAGTAAAGTCCATCCATTTTTGTCAACAGCAAACAACTTTACTTATTTGCAGTTGGGGGTGGAAGGGAGCCAAGTTTATGTCCATCAAAGTCCAATTTCAATGTGGAGGAAATGTCGTCAAGAGAAGAAGCATCCGTCATGTGAAGTGTCTTTGAGTGTCCAAAAATTCACCTGATCAACAGGGCCAGTGTTGCCCCAATACCAGCAAATCCTGCAAAGGCCATGAGCGTCTTCCTCACCGTGGATTCTGGGTCTGCTACTCGAAAGAACTCAACAAATCCATCCTAGAAACAAATGATTAAAAAAACAAACATTAGATGGAAATCTGGGGGGTGAAGCACGGTGGGCAAAAATGCACATTGACTGTACATGTAGGCTTTGTTGCACAATGAGAGCAGTAATCACTACATTGTCATACATCCTGTCACTCAGCCATTAGTCATAACTTACCCAGCCATTGTTTTTGACCAGCCAGTCCCGCTGGTCTGATAGCAAGTACGTGGAGATCTCCTGTCCCACCAGATCCACACAGTTCTCCCTGCCTCTCTCCTTCAGGTATTGACACACCACCGCCCCAAAGGCCACCAGGCTGGCGACACGGCCCCAGTTGGTTGTTCCGTCTGCAAAGAGGCTCTTGGCTACAGCGCTTACATAACTGGCATCATCTGTTCTGTCATCCAATGACAATTTGTTGACCATACCTGAAGAAAAATGAAGGGTCTGGGGTCAGAAATCTGTCTATGTTGTACAC
>CAKALG010015079.1:12214-32030 GCA_916700815.1 Helicolenus hilgendorfi | reverse complement strand
ACACACACACACACACATACATACCAACACTGCACAAGAGTATTTTCAAAATTAAACTGCAGCCATGGAAGAAAGTGGTTTCCTTAAATCAAATTAACAACATTGAAGGCAAATTAATTAAAGTGTAAAGACTGTTGCACTTAACAATCGTCCACCGTGAACATGTGTGTGTGTTTGTCTGTGGGAAAATCTTTGTTTCTATATGCCAGTGAGAAAGCAATTAAGCGAATCAGTCAGTGATAGAAACAAAATGTGTGAAACCAAGTGAGTGATCATTTAACAAAGCAAACTAATGAGCAATCAAGTCCGCCTGTCTGTTTCTTAATGTGCGGCCAGAACCTTGCATCGCAAATTATGTTGTTCGAAGACTTTATAATACGTCTCTGGCCGAACCGGCGTTAATCGCAACGTGACACAACACTGCACAGAGACAGAAGGCTGCTCTGCAATCAAAATGATGTAGACGATTATAAGATGAAATAAATAGACAAACAGCTGGCCATATAACAAAGATCATGCATGGCTGATCGTAAGAGGATGAAGTTACCTGGGAGATCAGAGAACGCTCCTCGCTCTATAATGTGCTTTCTGTACAGGGTCTTCAAAACCTTGGCGCTGCCGAACCTCTTGAAGCGGCTCTTCACGTTGTTGTAATACCATTCAAGCGACTGCGTCCTTAAAATCCTGCAGAAAAGAAAGAAAAGAGGATGGCAGGAGGGAAGAAAGAAAACATGATGTTAAAGTCAAGAAGAACAGATGGCAAAGACACTGGCAGGAATCAGATTTTATTATAATTACACCAGGATTATAACTCTGAGTTCAAGCCAAGACTTCCATTAAAATCTGCTTAAGTTGAGTGTCTTTATAAATTGCAGATAACCAGACCCTATAGACATTTTTTTAAGGAAGAAAGAAGGATTTCTTAGGGATAAAATTCAATAAAAAATTGAGTCAGGCAGGACTGGTTTTGTGTTATTGTGTATTTTTTAATATAGGTTTGTGTTTACTGTCAGACTGTCATATTTAAAGCCCTGCTCTTTGATTTGAAGCAAATAATTGGCTTTTTAAGCAGATTCAGTGGCGCCTCCCTCTCTCTCTCTCTCTCTGGAGGCGGTATTAAAGATATGAAAAATATTTGTTTATAGTAAATTCATGCAAGATCCAAGCTGTGTATTATAATGTGTATGACAGCAGTTAAAGCATACTGTAGGTTTTCAGATGTGACGTCACGTCATTTTCCTTCCACACTTTTCCTCGTTTCATGGTGCTCGGCCGGTTGGTGCTCGAATGGCAACCGGTCAGACCTCAGCACAAAGCAGATGATTACGTAAGCAGTAATTCTAAACGGAGAGGGTTATGAAAAGCCCTCAGAAAAGCGCTCCCTTTGCGCCAGTGTTGCGTCGGATTGCATGAATCTCAGCCAACTTCGTGTTTAATCATGCGGTCCCTCCTGCTCTCCCTTTTGCTTTTTCACACCACTGTCACACACAGACAGATTTACTGTGCAAGGAGACAAAAGCACACAAACACACACTGTATTTATTTACTCACTATTCATTAATGCGTACACATTTCTGCCTTTTTTCTTGTTGTGGAAAAATGCTATACAAATAAACTTGTGCACACACACAAACAGCTTATTTACATATTCATATACTTTATTTATGAGTGCAACTACCTAGTGGTAGGAGTGTATGTACCAATGTTTCCTATGTGTGTTTCCTTTGTCTCTGTATGAACATTGTGTGCATGAAATAAAAGTATCCACATACTGAAAGCCCGTGGCACCATTAATAATCTTTATTAGTGTATTTATCAACATAATGAGTGGAGTTTGAGTTACTGACTTTTCCACACTTTTTAATTCTGTATTGCACTTATGAAGTTTTAACACACATGGATATAGTCGGTTGTTGGGCTGACGATGGCCGGTTAGAACATTTTAACAAATTGCCCAACCCTATTCTATAAGCTATTTTTCTTAGTCAACAAATACCATGAAAAGACCAAAATCAATAATAAAACTGTTCCTACTAACAAGTGTTCATGTTTAAGCAAGTGCCTGATGTAGTTTATTCCTCTGTGCCATAGACCTCCAAAACCTATTAAAAAGACATCAATTAGCCACATCTGGGTGACATGTTCTTTCACTACGATGACCACGGGCACTATAGTTCATTTACATTCAATCCCACATGCACGTTGATGCTTCTGTTCAATGAAGAGACAGGCTGCTGAAGGAGGGTGAAAATAGCCATGCTAATAAAGGGATCCTGAGTGCCCCGGAGGCTGCATGGGCTGCCACATCCATCCCACCCCCTCTCCTTCTTATCCTCCTTCCACTATCCCCCCCCGCCCCCCCTTCCTCTTTCTCAGTGGATTTATTATCCTCTGCCTCTATCAGCTGGGCTGCTCAATGGGCCTCAGCTCCTTAATTTCATGCCACGGGTCAACCCTGTCTAGTCACTCTAATGGTGGCTGCCGAGCTCCAGCGAAGAGGCCCGACTCTTTTTATCTCCCTCTGGGCCCGATGAAGAAGGCACAGAAATGAATCTGGAGGAGCAACGCAGCGTCCAGGTGGCATCGTACGAGGCAGAAATACAAATAGGTTTCACCTGTACTCTGAAATGAGCTGGAGCCACAGGGAGCGATCTTTGAACTGAAAAGGTATATTCAAGAATGGGAGAGGGCTGCAAGGGTATGGTGGAGATATTGCTATCTGAGTGGATTCAAATTAAGCCATATGCCTGAGTAGCATGCATGGTCACACCCTCAAAATGAAGATAAATAATTGATTGTTTGCTACACCCATTTTGTTATACTGTTACTAAGCCATCCATTGTTTGTTTTCTCAAAATTCTCTGTCATTTTTTAAACACTGGGTCCTTGATTTCGGACTAAGATATACAAAAGCAGGCTTTTCATTTCTAGCCATTGACTGTGGATTGCTGTGGACAGCAGAAAAACATATTTTAACCACCTATAAGAAAGGCTAACCTAAAAAAAAAATCTATATCCGTTTAAGTGTGCGTTATATTTAGAATATATTCACTCCTTTATCCTGTCGTCAGGCAGCCATTTCCTTCTCCCTTTGACGGGAAACTGAACTGAAAGTTAAATTTATCTATGCTCTCTTCAAAGCCAGCAGGCTCAGATGACAAAAACATAGATAGATAGATACATTTCACTTTCAGTCAATATCAGCAATATCAAGTGATATCAATTTATTAGGTGAACCTTTCTTTAAAGGCGGCTAAAATACGTTTTGCTGCCGTCCCCACTATGCTGGGGGTTCATCGACTGTCACCTACTGTAAGTAATACACCTACTATGGATAAATACCTCATACAACCCCACTTCAAAAATCTCAAACTATCTCTTTAAGGGGTCTTGAATCTATACTTGATGGCCACATACATGATATCATACTAAAAGACTGAGGCTAAAACTAACAGGTCCCTGGCAAAAGGTTGGCATCCTCACCAGTTAATGGTCCATGTAGAAGACATGGACAAAAGAAACAACATTGTCTTCTTGTGTTACAGTATAAAGCTAGTTAGTCTGGGTATTATAACCCTATTTAGCTACCTAATTTACATACAAGGACAAGCAAGACTTGGGTTAGATTTATGCTTTATTATTCGTATAATAAAAACAGTAGGTTTCCCTTTTAACGCTACAAGAGAAAAGGCTATTAGTATGAGGACTAACCAATGTCTTTGACAAGAAACGTAATGTTATCTTGGGTAACAAGTATAGTTGGGGTTGCTGGACTATAACCTTCCCAAAAATTGAATAGAGAGCAAGACAGAGCTGCAAATGATAGCCTAAAATATACAGTAGTAGTATCCACAAAGTGGGGAAATACTACACAGTGGATGTGCTGTTAGGAAAGAGACCATTTTAATGTAACAAGTAACCCCACAAAATGTAGTTAGCTAATGATGTGCTCCTTGGCGTTAACGCTGGATGGTTGCTACTGTGAGTATACACTAGTTAACTGGACACCCCCGAGCAAACGGTTTAAATGCAGAGTATTGCTCATACAGCCCAAAGCACACCGCTTCTGCATGTGGAGAAATTCAAAGTGTGTCTAGTTACATATGCTAAGCTATGATTTGCTTTTCAAGGGAGCTAACTGAAGGGCCTACTTAAACTTAAAGTATTTACAGTATGCATACAGTATGCATTTTAACAGCAGAACAAATGTTCCAAAATGTTTGTTTATTTTAGCATATTTTAGCAATGAATGTTTATTTTAGCATATTTTAATATGCACAAAGTTATGTTTTGGCTTTGAATGTCATTGCACAGTGGTTCAATGCACTCATTCCTCTGCCTGTCACTCATTTTTGGCACAAAAACACACGATAAGTAAAAGCAAACTTCAGCTCAGGCATCTGCTCCCTTCTGTGCCAGCTACACAAACTTGTTGAAATTAGACGAGCTTTCCCTTTCAGAGAGAAAAAGGAGTGGGATTTAGGACAGTGGGAGAGGCGTCTCGATGAACGAAGCATGACATTGCATCCCTAGAGTGATCTGATCTAAAAAAGATAGAAAGGAGGGAGGAGAGTGGAGTGGATAAGCAGAGGCTTTCAAGCAAGTGCTGCACTGCTGTGTGAGCTCCTGCAAACACGCATTTCATAATGAGGCTGGGAGATTCCCTGATGCTCGGCTGCTGCATGAATAAGTAAGAGGGATTCCTGTTGATGGTCTCCTGACACTTGGTTTACCCTTCCTATATCATCGTTCAACTGCGTGGAACCAACACCTCCTTTCTTATCCTCTTCTCTCCAGCCCTCTATACTTCAGAAGATCGATTTGCACATTTAAATGAGCTCTAAATAAAATATATTAAAGAATATGTAGAAGTGCAATAAAAAAGTATCTGGCTTTGCGGAGTTTCCACCTCCCCTGGCAAAGGGATCCATTACCATAATTGACTTTCTGAGCCTTCTAATGAATTGGTTCAGCTTCCGTTGAGGCTGCTGTAGAGAGGGGCGCAAAGGGAGAAGAAAGAGGGGTGGGGGTTGACTCTAACAGAACATCAAATAGACTCTTCTGAAGACTTGCAGAGTGACTGTTCTCGTTAATAGAAGAAAATAAGACAAAAAAATTAGATTGTTCTCGGCTCCAGGGTTAGATCAAAGCGACTGATGTTCGGGAGGCAAAAGCCCTCGAGTTGTGAGATCTTAATGAGTGAAGAGCTGAAGGAGTATAGTCTTGCTTTCTTTATACCAACGCTCTCTCATTGTGCACCACAAATAAAACTTTTCTGTACAGATGAAAAATCATTTTTTTTGAGGGAATACGAAAGTGGATGAAAAAGGATAATCTTATGTTCACATTTATCAAAAGACATGAAGAAATGTCAGATGAAATCTAAAGAGGTTTAGCTGATATCTATGTACTGTATGTATTGGAGTACTAAAATGATTTAATAAAAGTGTTATTAAAGATAGACAATCAGCTACCAACACTTAAAAAACAGACTCAATAGGAGTTAATCAGAAATTAGTTTTTGCATTAACAAAAATGTAGATTTGGTGAGTCACTCTATACACATCACCCGTGGACACCATCACCACCAATGTGATGACTTAATGTAAAAACTTTACACAGGGCGACATTGAGCCACTAGCAGCTCCAATCCGTCAAAAAACACAATCATCAAGGGTATACAAACATCCACCTAACAGAACAGAATTATCTTTTATGCAGATGATGTGTTACTGCTCCTACAGGACCTCAGTCATCCCATCAAGCACTTTGTAAGTGTTTTGAAAGGTGCTATATAAATACAAGTTATTATTATCCCTAAAGAAATCCTTTACTCTATCCAATTAATCAGCAAACTAGTCAAAATTTACTTTGTAACCTCTGCATGGATGGACCAGAATACTAAAAAAATAGCGATCGGCATTTGTTTGATGATACTTTACAGATTTACAAATTATCTTTACCCCTGCCCTCCTCTACAGAGAGGTCAAAGGTCAGAGTAGCAATGGAGATTCACTGTGCGTTCCAATACCCATACCACCATACTATTTACTATGCCAGAAAAAGATTTAGTATGTCCCAATGCATAGTATGTCAAACGCAGTATGCCAAAAAATACCACAATGTCCTACTACACCCAATCGCATTTTGCAGAATGCAAGCCAGCATGCTTTTCTGGCAATTCTGACCCACAATCCTCTGCACAGCAGATATATGAGCAAGAGGGTCAAAGTTCAAGGTGAAATGTTATGATGAAGTAATATGTCCCAATTGTATGCATACTGCATGCAACAGTACGTACTTTGGAAGGGCAGCTGCAGTATGTACTAAAAGTAAAGAGATGTTATTTGGAACGCACCCTCAGGGTTTTGCTCAATGACAGCAGTGTGCAATGTGGGATGGAGAATCAAATGTGGCCCTGTTCACTGAAAGAAACATTCCCCTATCACTATTCTACCTTGCTGCCCCTGATCTGTTATGCAAATATGTAAACTGCAACCCAAATATGTCCTCAGCTGAAGACGGGCCCATTCAAAAGCAAATGTAACGCACAACTGGGAGGGGATATTAATATTGATTCATTTCTGTTATGAGGACAGGAGAAAATCTAATTGCAAACAAGAAATAATGGCCTTTCATCCACATCTCCTGCTGCTTCTGTGGCTGTGTATTTGTACACGTCAGAGCAGATTTGTGAGAATGAAAAAAGGCTGATTTATTTTCTATGCATACTGTGAATTTGTAGTTTTTTTTGTGAAAAGAAAACAAAAACAAAAACAAGAAAATGTGTGCTTTTAAGAAAGAAAAATGGTGATTGTGTGAGTAAATATTCATATACTCTAGATATCTTTACCAGCATGACACGTGGGTGTTCACTTTCTAGAATGTGTCAAATATACATATGTATTTTTATTTGAAGTAGTTATGTTTTAAGGCATGTCGGTTGTCATGCACTGTATGCACAAAGTACTGTGAAAATGTCTGCACATTTTAGGCATTGTTTTGCATATTCATTGCGAAGATTCTCTCTGAGCTATGCTGTCTGTATTGCTACACCACAGCACTAAAAACAGTCATTTGAAATACATTCAGTGCTGGCAGAACAGGCCGAAGGACAGAGGACAAGGTCGTGGGTCAAGTGCTAAAAAGCCCATGAGATTTTCAGCAAACCTGGGCACAGCCGTACTAACCTGTCGTTATGATTTAAAACAGTGTCAGGTTTTCAGCAGGCAGGAAAACAACTCTCTCACAGCAGTGGTCCTGTGCTTAACCTTTCCAGGAAGCAGCTGGAATGCTGATCACCTGCATGTACCTCTGTGATTGACATTCAGATAGACAGGAAGGGGAATATAAAAAGAGCTCATCCTGCATACTAAGGTGGTTAGAGAAGTTTTTGTGTCTTTTATATCTCTCTCTCTCTTCTCCTACTTTCGAACTTCACATCTCGTGTGTGCAAATTAGCCGGGCTGCAACCAAAACAACACACATTTAGAAGATCAATTAATTTGAGACAAGACTGCTTATATTGAAAGAGGATGTGTGCCCTTACAGTGTATAACCATAGGAGCAGGGTCTATAGAAAACACTGTTTGTATTTTATAGATAACCCAGCGGTTGGCAGACTCTCCCATGCAGAGCGGAGGATCATTAAATGAACAGACCGGAGGCACATTTACATTCCACGCAGCAGTTTAAATTTGCACAACTTTGATTGTGTTTCTGGTACACTGCAGCATTTAACCTGAACAGCTACTGCAAGTTCACGGCGGGGTACTCTGCTACAGTCACTTCACTTACCTGTGTCTTTAAAAAGTCTAAATTTAGGAGCAGCACAGCTGCAGGCAACGGTCAGGCAATTTGCTCTGCCATCCCTTCCTCCTACAGCGCCTTCTTTCAAGACCTAAAGCTGTCAGCGTTCTGTCTTTTCCTCTGTTTCTCTCATCCTCTTTATCACCCAGCTCTCTCTTCAGACCATCACCGTACAGGGTGTTACAGATGAATGTGTCTGCATGTGGGAGAGCCCGTGGCACAGTAGACTGGAAATGAGTTACATTGGGACAAAGTGCTCTCAGACAGAGCATGAAAAGAGCGACCAAAATGAATTATCTGCTCACACTGTGTCTGACCTACAGTATAACACCACTTATACACTGATTCTCTATCAGTTAATCAATGAAAAGTAGGATTAAACCTTGACCCTTACATAGGTTTAAAAACAAACATGACCACTAAAAAATCATTTTTTTCTACATTAGAGATATCTAATATTCTTTGTGAGGATGAGGCAGAAAGTTTAGTGAATGGGGTTTGATTCATGAAATGTTATGAGTCTTCAAATTCTTCAATACAATATCCTCTTTTAGGTTGTCTGACACATAATATACTGGTATCATTGCGTCCTGACACAGCAATAGATCGCACTTTCTCCACTGTAGATCAGAAGATGAATGTAATAAGAGTATTAAAAGCGTAACCTTATCATTGTACTGTTATACAATAGTTTATTATCATCTTACTTCAGAGCAGCTTTTAAAGGAGATTTAATTATGCTTTTGTGCTTTTTCCCTTTCCTTTAGGGTGTTATATCGTTTTTTTGTCTGTGTAAAAGGTCTGCAAAGTTACAAAGCCCAAAGTCCAGGCCTGCCTTGAAGTCTTTTCTTCCGTAACGTGGTGATGTCACCAAGTAAAACATTTGCATAATACCTGCTAGCGGCTAGTTAGAGCGGAATTGGAGTCCAAAGAGTTTGGTTCGGTTGACCAATCACAACAATCAGAGCAGACTGGGCTTTTCGACAAATACCGTCACTTAGTCAGTGCCCTTCGGCACTGGAGACCGATGCACGGAGTACTCCTCTTGTGTTACTTTTGGATGGACCGGGCACGGTGTATCAATATACACTTGTTACATGTATAGAGTCCTTTCAAAATAAACTTCTGTTTTCATAGGAAGGTAGGTTTAGGCAACACAACCACTTAGGTAGGGTTAGGAAACATGATTGACGTGAACTTCACTGACTCAGGACTCACGTGACTCACGGGGCTGACGATACTAACGAGTCACGTGACTAAAGACTGACGTGACAAAAAAAGTCGATGTTACTTTTAGTTTCACACGGGACACGAAGATCGGTCTCCTGGTTGAACGTTTTGTGTTTGTTTGACCCATCAACCACCCCTCCCGCCCGCCCTGAACGGACTCTCACACTATTAATACTACGTCATTTGCTCCAACCGTCGAATAACACCTCCCGTGGGGTTACATTGGAGGTAGTACAAAGCCCAGTTCGTCGCATACTGTTGCTAAATGGTGCCTCCGTGCGCCGGTTTCCGATGCGGAGGGGCACTTAGCCAACGGCGGTATTTGACGCCATACCAGATACTACAATTTGTGGTATCTGGTATGGCATTTACTGTTACTCTGCATGGAATAGAGTATAATTAGAGCATTCATACAGTAGTGCAATCCAGCATATGAGAGGTTAGGGCACGGACAACAATTTGGCTCCCATAACAGCTGGCCAGATGTCACATCATTTGTTGTTGTTCAGCTGCACTTGTGGGTCATTTTAGCATGGAGGTCTGTTCAAAATTATATCCGATATAGGTCACTTTGAAGCACTCCACAGAGTCCAAATCATACTTCCAATGAAATGACAAAGCTGCACGGGCAGGTTTTCACAGGCTGCAGTGTATTTACATATACTTCTGTGTGGATGTATACAGAGCATATGGGAAAAGTGAGATAATCTGCTCTCAGCCTCCTGCTACTGCCCAGCCAGAGCACCACATGGGGTTTTAAGGGGAGCATGCGGAGAGGCAGAGCTCTGCAGCAGCCCAAGCAATGTGGGGAAATCTAGTGACAGAATAGACTGCGGTTACGCTTTCCACCACTCAAGTCTTTCTCCATCTGGCTATTCTGTGCGGATAATGAAAACGGCAGCTCCCTGCAGCCTTTATCTGAGCAATTATGTGGAGCCAAAGTCATGAACAGCCAATATGATTAGGGGCTGAAAGAGGCGAATGTCTGTAAACAAAATGAATTTGTTAAATGCCTTGTGAGAGAACTACAAAGACCATGATGGTAATTAAATGGCAATAAGGTGGCATCACTGGCTTTTTCTAGGCTTTTTTAGGTCACTGTAGGAGTGGTTTATCCTCAGCTTTTATCCTCTTAATATCATCAAACACCTTGGACAGGAAATGAAAATACACTGAAATAACAGGATTTTAGAGATTACACAACAAGTGTGCAAGAAAGCTTATAATTTTTATATATATATATATATTGCTACACATACAGGGTATGGAGGGAGAGGCTTTGGGTAAAGGTCATTAACCTTATTCAAGCGGCAGACATTGTACACGAGTCACTTTGAGAACAGGAAAAACAACCGGATAGTAGGGGAATAGCATCCTGAAGCTGCCAGAGCCCAATGTACTGAAGTGTCAGTCTTAACAGCCTGTTAGGGAGCAGAGGGAACCAGCCTGACACCACCAGACTACATCACCTGGTGGAGACTGAAGAGAGGAGCAACGGAGGGGAAAGATAGGCCAGACGAGGACAGGGAAAGGGATATACAGACAAAGGGGGATAGAATGACACAATGAGCATGTTAAGAACAAAGGTCATCAAGGAGCCCAGGCATATGGGGGCATTTATTCCATGGGATCTATTTTTAAAAGGTCTCTTTTCAAAGCGCAGCCCCAGTCTATGTAATCCATGTGAATCGATCTTTAGAGGAAAAATGGGGGAAGCAGGGAGACCGTCTTTGCTGCATTGACTCTTTTAAGACCTTTTTGAGTGTACGTGTGTGTGTGTCTGATAAGCCAGGAAGCCGTGAAAGAGGTTTTTTTTCACAGCAGAAGAACATAGTGTAGGGGGAAGTGTTTTATAGAAGGTTACAGAACAGATCCAGACATCAAAGTTCAAAGTAACCTCATACAACGGTTTGTATAGTATCTTAGGAAAAGTTATTCTTCATTTTTCATGTGTTTTCCTATAAAAATGTCCAGTAACACATGACACACGTGTCAATTTCCGCTCGTGACATGCATATAGTCTCAAAATAAACTTCTGTTTTCACAGGAAACAACTTGGTTAAGTTTAGGCAACAAAACGACTTAGTTAGGTTTAGGCAAAAAATTGTGGTTTGGGTTAAAATAACTCAGGAAGTGGCGTAACTTAAGTACGGAAGTTACGTGACAAAATAAATCAACGTTGACCGGTCTCATGGGCAAAAGTATGGTGTTTTTTGACCCACCCATCCATTATGTGGAATACATACTAATTGATTTTGTGGATATTATACAAATGACAGTGCATTACTTTTCATGGACTTGACATGAGTTTTAAAATGGGCACTACAAAGAAGAGCATTTTTAATCGTGTCCTCAGTCCAGCAGTAGTCAACACGTTTAATGGTTTGCAGCTAGAGGTGTTGCAGTTTAACGAGTGACCGTGTTAACTGGTGCCTCTCAGCCGAATGCCTCGTGTAGGTGTCCTCGTAAAAGCCTTTAATCAATTTTAAATACATACTCATCTGTGTTTATTATCTACGCCAACCATTCTACGAGAAACCACCTGAAGTGACTTGTTCGGCTGAAAGCCACTAGTTAACACGGTCGATAATCCAAAACACCTGTTCCTCTGAAACGGTTGTTATCCTGTCTGAATTCCATAGCACTTGAGTCCGCTGTTGGAGTATCGGTTGTGACAACCAAACACAAAACAACCAGGCATTTTGATACTTAATACAATGTTTAAAGCTTGCCAACTCGTCTGGATGGCTGTGGCAAAACGCCCCTTGCCAACATGAACATGCATATTTTTGATGACGTCAGTAGCAAAAGGGGCCTATACTTTGGATATAAATGTAAAAGATGGTCTCACTTTGTGTTTGCATGATGGTAAACTGTCTGTGAAGTGCTTACTGCCTGAGCAGAGATAAAAACACTCCGGATTTGAAAGCTTTCAGGTTGCATGAATGCTGCAGACAGAGCACACGTCCTTGGCTTGAAAAACATTTACCATTAATGCACCAGTTTCATTTATAACATAAGTGGAGCTTTATTGTTCTATACACCAGAGAGGCCGCATGCAGTTGAAGAGAAATCAGATTAACACTGAGTATATATAATATTTTAAGAGCAGATTATTGCCTGTCAAAGACTAAAACACTGTGTTGCTTTGTGTCTGAATTCAAACAGAAATAGGGAATAAAAACCCACATTTAGAATATTCAGAGACATGGCTTTACAACTCATATCCACAAATCTGATCACTAACACCAGCATGTCTGGCTCCATCTTACAAGGACATTTCATGAATTTTATGAATGCCATTGCCCTAAGGAGATTTCTATTTTTCTCTGATAAAGATTAAGACATTTAAATAGCCCCAAGAAGCCTCCTGTTACATTTAAGGGTGCGTTTTGTCTGTGAGCATGTGCTTGTGTCTGGAAGTATTTTCCTATTGAAATAAATCCTGTATTTCTGTGACCTTAGGGCCACATCTTCCACTATCTTAAGTGCATTTCATTGGAGGAAGGGCAGCCAAAAAAACAGGCCAATAAAGTTAGCCAGTTCACTGCACTCCCACCAATTAGGAAACCAATGAATGGCCCGCTTCCTGAACAAGCCTCTGGCTACCCTCATCCTGGGAGCAGTTCCCATCACGTTAGTCACACAACACCAACCAAGAAACAGAAATCGCAGCTGGAACGGCAGGCTCTTCTCACAACTTCTTTGTTCCCAGCCTCACTGCATATCTGCTGTCTAACTCCCCCTCTCTCTTTCCTTTTTATATCTTGAAACGCCCCCCTGCAAATTAGTGTTTTCCATGCAAATGTGTTGTGTTTACCAATACATATGCATGGAAAGCATATAAGATTATTTTGAATAACTGGAGAAAAACAACAGCTGGCAATTAAACACGATATTCTCTCTGCCTCATGTGCATTTCAAGTCTATATTTGAATCCAATCAAATTTAAGTGAAACAGTTGAAATTGAAGTTGCAATTGAAAGATTGCCCAGGCAGCAGCAAAAGACCCCTCATCTCTTGACGGATGGCATACTGCTCACCCCTTTAGATCACGGATCAGATCCTGATCCTCTTTTGCCATTTCAGTGTGAGATTTTTTCTCTGCCTCAAGTTGCTGCTGATTGCCGTCTTTTTGTTGCTGCAACTGCTCACTCAGCTTCAGTCTCTCAAGCGCCTTTCTCTCTGGAGCTACCTGTTTCCCCAGAGACTTGTTGTCTTTGGTCTCTGTCTCCAGCCGGGTAGAAAGCTCACCCACCTTCTCCTCCTAGCAGGCAATATGCTGCTCTGCACCCTGGAGGTGAGCCTTCAACACCTCCACATGGGTGTCTAGAGCCTTGATTTTGGTCTCACAGTCCTCCAGCTGCTTTGCCACTTGTTAGAGCTCCAGGCTTATAGATTGAGGTTGAAGGTCATGATTCAGTTATAGTTTGTTTATGATCAACTTTTGTTATCGCTATCGGTGCTCTGACTTTCGTCTTACATTCATTTTTTAAGTATTTTCCATATGGAGATATAAAGCTTCCCTGAAAAGTGGTCGAAAAGCTTCTAAAGAAATGAAGTTGTTTATTTACATTGTTCTGTCTTACAAACAGTTTTGGCACGTGACCATAGACTGTATATAAGAAGTGGATGTAGTCACCATGACCACACCCATTGGTTTGTGGATTACGTTTTTGAAACCTTGAGTTCGGCATTTTGGCTGTCGCCATTTTGTTTTTCTGCAACCAGAAGTGACATGTGAGGGTAGATTTAAGTACAACCGAAGACTGAATTAGACATTTTTAGGTGACCAAAATGTTATAATTAACTTTCATGAACTGCAAACACACTGTGAAAGGGTTAAAGTTCTAAGACGAAAACACAGACAACTCCCAGACTGGACAACGCTGTGGTGGCGACCTGTCAATCACAAGGTAGCCACGCTGTAACGCATACCCTGCTTTATGGTCTATTTGACTCTAAATGGGACCATAATTTACTAAATGAACATCATGCTGTATTGAAAAAGACTTGAAACTAGTTATTGAGACCATAAACTCATGTTAACAATGTTTACTGAGGTAATAAATCTAGTGAGAAGTAGGCTCATTTTCTCATAGACTTCAATACAATCTGACTTATTTTTGCAACCAGAGGAGTCGCCCCCTGCTGGCTATTAGAAAGAATGCACGTTTAAGGCACTTCCGCATTGGCTTCACTTTTCAAAACCAACGTCATTAGCCTTAGCTTCACTTCACCCTGTTCTTGACGATGGTTTTCAAGTAAAACACAAAGTTTGAAACAGCAACAATGCCTCTTTCCTTTTTGTGGACTAACTCTACACGATGGGAAGCCAGTGAGGGATCATGTCACACTCACGTCAGTCTTTAATTACAGCTAATGCGACTGAGAAATTCCAAGTTTCCTGTTTTCAGTGACAGGATCCAGCTGACTCACAGGTCAAAGCTTGGCATTATTCAACAAGAAACAGTGTTGTGTTGTGTTGTGTTGTGTTGACGCGTATTGGGTTTGAAAATGAAGGGGTAATTATTCTTGTGGCGTGTCGTCACCTTGTTTTGTAAATTACACTAGACCAGACTACAAATTGCTGCATCACTCTCACAGAGTGTTTACTATCACTCTGCTCAATATTTTTTTTATTACCACCATCTGACCTGTGACATCACATCCTTTTTTGGTGCAGTTTTTGTTGGACCGAAGGCAAATGTGACCGTACCTTGAGCCTGACACACACACACACACACACACACACACACACACACACACACACACTGGTACGGAGCAAACAACACTCTCCCGACTCAGTCTGGCAGACAGGGCGTGGGAGACGGATGACGATGAATCATTGATGCTCGGCACACAGATCACAAACAAAACACACAATCGCACACACACACCAGATGCATGCACATACACACAGGCACACACATTTACCTCCTCTCTCTTACTCATCTGTCCTTTCCCATTTGCAGCGTGGTGTTTTTCTCTGTGCCATCACTGATTTTGTGGTGACAGAGACAGATGGAGGGATTGAGAGGGGAATGGCTCAGCAACAGAAGAGGATAAATCTCCCTCTGCCTTTTACTTTGGTCTGAAATAACATTAATAGCCACTGTTGGCCTTTTGTTTGTCCGGCTTGGACTTTTGCATCCATCTTTGCACTTTTTTTGTCACTTCATTCATGTCTCTCAGTCTTTATTACCCGTCACAACCTGATATCTAATAGTTGGAGAGAGGGGTCACAGTCGCAAAAAGTTTTGAAGTGTTGCAGATCACTAAATACATTTTGATATTCAAGAGAGAAATTTAATTAATTTTTTAGGTCAGCAACAGTGTGTTTTTGAAATCTTCTGTTGAATTGGTTTTACGACGGCGATAAAAATCTGAAAAACAAAATATTCAAAGGGCTGGCCTTTATGTTTGATGTAAATGACGCTAGTCAGACTGTAACAGCGTGGTCACGCACGAACCGCTACCGTATAATCAGGCTAGAGATCATAGGAGACGGCTGTATATTGGAGAAGGGTTATGGTGTGAAGTAGGAGCGAGGATAACAGATTGCATGTGGAGATGGATGCCGTATAGACGAAATACGGCGCCATCCATCAACCGAACTGGCCCCTGTGACAGTCAACTCTACCCTGCCTGACTTACGGTACTGATCATAATACCACCTTGGAAAGAATGTACTGCAGTGTGTGAGAGAGGACAAATCTTTGGCCTTGAAACTATTTCACCATGCGGGTGGATTATAATATTTTAATCTGCAGTACCATTTTAATTACCCATGTAAGCCTCATTAGGATAAAACATCCCTCAACAGTATCAGAGGAGCCTGAAGCAAAAACATCCCAGCTCAGCTTTGAACACATTTAAACACCAAACTGCTGAATAATAATGACAGCTGAGTATAAAGATCACATTGGGTTACATGTCGAGTGGAATGCATGACTCATTTTGGGTGTATAAGATATGGCTTGTTTCAGCTTCTGTATTGCTGCTGTTTTTATTTGATCAGTCAGAAGAACCTTTGCCCTCTCTCTTTCATGTCAGTATGCACACAGGCGTACATCGCACTCCAGGCCAGGGCAGGGATCACTGCATTATTCATACTAATGCCGTCACACCGAGTAATTGAAGCCATGAAGCAGGGAGATGGAGGGTGGGAGGCGGGGGGCATGTAGCCACCTTCTCTCCCTGCCTCTCCGTAGAAATTGTTTTGATCATTATCAGTGACCTCTGAGTGTGATCAGTGCATATACATCAAGGTGAAACTCCATCTGAGGGCAAAGTCAATACTGATAGGCCAATGCATGGATCAGACATGCAGCTGCACTGCTGGTGATGTCAGTTACTGAATATATAACAAAATACATAGCGTTGCTGGCTTCATCTGGTAAAGTAATGGCTTTTTGTCATTCAGACTTAGGTGAATTTTAAATCTAATAGGACCATTACAGAAAGAGACAAAGTATTTATGCAATATTTGGCAGCTGATGCAGGAGAGGAAGCAGTGGAAGTGAATCATAAAAGAAGAGGAGTGTTTTATTTTGTTTCACAGGCTGCATAACTGATGGACTATGAGACTTAATTAATGACAATCATCGGCACGAGGGACACTTGCCCTCATTTCTCACTAAATGCCTAATAGATTTTCTCATCAACGGCATCATTTGCTGCCTATTTTGTAATGTTATGGAATAACTAAATTACAGACTAATCTGTCATAAGAAAGATTTTCCTCAACAACTTGAAATGGGCTCATTCGCAGTGTTTTGTGATTTCATTTCTCTTTGTGTGATAAATGACTGCACTCTAATTAAGGCATGCATTTAATATCTCGCTGTGCATATTAAATCGTGTGCTGCTGCAGCCTTGACGTTAATGTGACAACATTCAATCCAGACTTGTGTTGCCATGTTGAAAGTGTTATGGAAATGTTATTAGCTCTGACCCAGTCAGACTGCCGTTGTGATGTATAAATGACCCTGTTAGGGTTTATGTTAGCCGCCATATGTCGGCATTTTGCCGGTATCAAGTGTAGTTGTCTGGCAGATTAAATGATCAACAGCCAAAATGTTCATTGGGAAATATGCCAAATACATAAATTAATTGATTAATAGCATATTAAATAGCCCAATATTGTAAGATATGTTGCCAAGACAACTTAAAGCCACTATAATGATGATATAAATAATGATTAAATATATGTTTCTTCACTTTGAGTAATAATAATAATTATATAATATAATAATTTGAATGTAAACACTATGAATGAAGCTTCAAACTATTCGGTAGGCCCAGCCACACTACACTATTTTGAATTTGACAAACGTGGAAATCGGACCGACCAGCCTATTATTTTACCGCTTCTTCCTTGAACTTATTTTCAAGTTATGTCAAATGTAAGCTATTATATGGCGTACTGGACGAATTAATATATACAGTACGTGTCTCCTGTGTGGTAGATTTAAGACTTCCTGTGGAGTTTTTCACCTCTAGCAGCACTATGGAGCTGTTTTTCTATGAGTGGTTTGTTTATCTCAAGCACACGCACAAGGACGCACATGCATGCACACGATTGATGCAGTACACAGTCCTGTGTCCTTCCACTGATCAACAGGTGGCGGTAGCATGCCAAGTTATGCTGCGATGCACCAACAAAGGCAGGGAAGAATTGATGTAAACAACATTGGATTAAATATACTTTCGGCTGGCAAATGTTTTATTACACCTCAAGGTTACACAGTGTGTTTTTAATGAGGGCCACTCAATGTAAATATAACTTTTGGTTGCTTACAAGAAAACTCCTCAGGGCACCTTTAAACAAATTATAAAATAGAATAATTAAACTACTGACTGTAAAATGCAAGTTTTCTTCTGCCTTCATGTTTATTTATGCACAGCTAGGGTTGCGCTGTGACTGCTGCACTCAGAAATGTATTAAATGTAAATGCTGGAAAGCTAATTGTAAGAAAAGGCGTACTGAAGCGACAACAACCCACAGGGAGGAATGTAAATGCTGGGTGCTCTTAAACTAATTTAAGAGGAGGAAACCTGTGCTCTCTGTGCAGCCCACAGCAACATAGAGGACGTAAATAAATATGGACAGTGATGAGACAAAATAATTAACTGCACTTGACTTAGAAATCAGACTGCTGCCCAAAAGCCACCACCATTACACCGTAAAACTATAATGCAGGATGAAGGCGAACCGCTCTGTGTGTGTTGTGGCATGTGGAGGTGGTGAGGAAAGGGATTAGCGTGCGTGACAAGCTTACCAAAATACGTGTTTAGCTTACACTCGGACTCATTTTTTCCTTCCCTTTCTTGTTTGTCCCCTTGTGTTTTTGTCTGTCTTCGTGTTTGTTTCATTCTGTATTTGTACTCCTGTATTCCTGAGTCAGTTGATGTTTTAATATGCTTTTTGCAGCAGTTATGTTGTCCTACATGTTGTGTTACATCTCTGCTTGTCGGAGAGAGTGTGTATAATAGCAGTGTGTTTGTAGACAGCAGAGATGTGTGTGTTTATCTGCCTGCAGGTACTGTATTTCAGTGACACCAGGTGGAAGCCATTACGTCAGTGCGTGTCCTCTGCAGGTAGGCAGGCAATCCGATATTTACCATCAGTGCATCAACAGGAGGTGTAGGGAGGGAGGCAGGTTCAGAGGATATCAAACACACTCGCTCACTCGCTCTGGCTGGGAAAAGTGTTTGCCGAAACCAATTTGCCCAAGATGTGTACGTTTCATAAAGTGTTGAAGTAAACAGAAACAGAGTGTGGAGATGTGCGTCCCGCGGCTGTTTTGGTGGCGTAAAAAATGATCTCAGCTGAAGACGAGTGGAGGAGAGGAGAGATACAGAACGAGAGAGCGACAGAGTAAGAGAGTGAGAGTGAGAGAGAGAGAGGGATGTGGGGGAGCGGAAGATATATAGAGAGACCTTCATTCAAAATGCATGACTCTACTACAGAACCTGCAGGGCCTCCACAGCTCACCTCTGCAGGTGAGAGCAAGTACACTAGACACAAATGGCACTTCCACTCACACACAAATCAATAGTTAGTTAGATATATAAGCATACAGCCCACATAGACCATCAGAGCATCACATCGAGGCATCAATTATTCCCTTCACACACAGAAGACACACACTGGAGAAGACTGGACACGCACTAAATGTCTTGTGACCTCCCAAGCTCTGATTTCCTTGTGAAAAAAATTACCACAAGACCAGATTAGACTTACAGTGGTGCATCTGTGCACTTACGTGCTCCCGTGAGCTGTCATGCAGGATGTACACAGATGCCAGGATGCCTCACTTTGTGTGTGTGTGTGTGTGTGTGTGTGTGTGTGTGTGTGTGTGTGTGTGTGTGTGTGTGTGTGTGTGTGTGTGTGTGGGTTTTAATGTGTGTTTGTGTGTGCTTTAATGTGTGTGTGTTTGTGTGTGCTTTAATGTGTGTGTGTGGCAATAAATATCCTGTTTAATTAGAGGTTCAGTTGTTGATGTGACTTAATAACAGGAGTCATGTGTGGTGTGTGTGTGTGTGTGTGTGTGTTTTAATGTGTGTGTGCGTGTGTGTGTTTGTGTGTGTGCGTGTGCGTACCAGCTGGAGCTCATGTCTCACTCCTCCTCCTCCTTCATCTTCATCATCATCATCATCTCTTCACACTGAGAGATACCCTCGCCGTCCCTCCTGTTATGTAATCAAATCTCCGGCCTCTGATTGGTCGGCAGTTGGCTAACGTCGACCCGGCTAACGGGCTAATGAGCTA
>CAKALG010015079.1:0-12194 GCA_916700815.1 Helicolenus hilgendorfi | reverse complement strand
TGTGTGTGTGTGTGTGTGTGTGTGTGTGTGTGTGTGTGTGTGTGTGTGTGTGTGTGTGTGTGTGTGTGTGTGTGTGTGTGTGTTAGCTGGATATATGTGCATGTGTGTCTGCTTGCCGCTTTGATTTCTCTCCCATTGGCAGCCCTGATATGAACGGATGCTTTGATCCCGTTTGAATAAGACAGCATCACCAGAGTTCCTCTGCTGCTGCTGCTGCACTGAACAAATAGCCCAAAAGACAAAGAGGCAGAGAAAGAGAGAGAGAGAGAGAGAGAGATCCCTATTGTTTTTAGTTGTTTTGGTTGCTCTGGGCCATTCTGTGTTGCAACAGTATAGCAATACCTGCTGCAAGGTGTCCTGTGGTATTTCAAACGCCTACAGCTTAGTAATACTGAACTGTCTATATTTGTTATACGTTATTCTTTTTTTGGTGCACACAATTTTTGTAAAGTAAGTCAAATGAGGAATCCCCTAACTTTCTGCATGTTATTGTTCTCTGCAGCAGAAACAGGTCCACAGTAAAACCAATAATGCTTGATTTGAATGTATGAAAATATGGTGTCAAATTAGGGCTGCACGATTATGGCCAAAATGATTATTTATCACGATTATGCATTTGATTTTAGGAACAACGTATTTTTTATATCACTTTAAATCAACAGAGCATTGCTTTCACTTCCAGTGGGTGCTACATTCCTGCCAATTAACAACTCTTTGCATCAAATTAAGACTCAAAATAAGACTCGTCTTCACCTGAATTCTTTGTATTTTCTCTTTTTGCACTTTTACTCTTCTACTCTGGAATCCTGCTGCAACATTCAGGTAAGTTTTTCACAGGCTGCCGCTGTAAGGTGCACACACAGTGGCGAGACAGCTCCCCAAAAGTGAAGGTGGTGGCTGAATGTTAGTCTATAGCAGGCGCTTGATTTGATAGAGTTTTCTATGAGCAGAGCACACATTTTAAACATCAATATCACAGTCAACCATGTTCATTTCATTGTGAGAGGTCAAAATTGTGATCGCAATTAATATTCGATTAATTGTGCAGCCTTATATGTAAACTGCATCCCCTCCTGCTCTGTTTTGACTGTATCGTGACATGCAAATCAAAACTTCTCAATATAAAGTGTCTCTATGGCAAACGTTCTGTATTATTTCTGAATTTATTCTACCAAGCAGATGATTCTAAGAAGAATTTATGAATACACAGATGAATTTAAGTTAACTAATTAAGTGAAAAAATGACCTTCTTAGCTAAATTGTCTCAACAAATGCCAGAAAGCACGATTAATTATGAAATGTAGCAGGACTAAGGCATGAAAAATATGCCAGAAGCTTCCAGACTGCACTCTCAGAGCTGACCACAGGGGCAAACAGACAAGCAAACAGGGAGCCGGCCAGCACCAACGTGCTAGTCCCAGAAGCCTCGCAGCTACAGACTTAATAACATCCGATGATTTTAAACAAATGAGATCAAACAGCACTCCTCGCTCAGGTGGGAAATCATGACTAAACAAGGTGAGCGGAGTGCAGTCAGCTCTGCAGCGAAGCGCCGGCTAAGCCTCATTTGGAGCGCTGAAAAATGGGAGAGGAGGTGCAATGAGACAGAGGCCGCAAGCGATGCACCACCATTGATATGCAGCAGGGAGAGAGAGAGAGAGAGCAGTAAGGGTGTGTACTGTTCATGCACACCATCTGAAGTCCCTCAGAACTCCAGCAGTATGGGGAAAGAGGGATACCGCCATTAGCATATTCTGCTAATTGTTATTCATTGACACAGGCTCTATTTCCCAGTACACTACTGTAAGTCCACGCAGTCCATGTGTGTAACAAGTGTGTGCTTCAGAGACTGCACTTACTTAATTGATTAATCTATTAACTATGTAAAAACTATTGTTAAGCAAGTTACAAAATGCTTATCGTCCATTAATGCATTCATTTTCATTATTCAGCCTTGAAATTATGATTAAAACTATGACATTTATTCATTTTCAAAATACACAGCGAGCCGGTCATTGCTGCTGTGAAATAACCCTAACAGGTCGATGCCGCTTGCGTCAGGTCTTGCATCACCTTGAAGGGGTTTATTTCACAACAATGTCCCGCTAGCTGTACAATTATCTCGCTTATTTCATGGCTACTTACTTAAGAAATCAATAATTTGACACAAAAATGGTCTGCCATAGTCCGACATCAGAACTGCGTCCATAGCAACAATCTGTTATACATATCAATGGTCTAAAGAAATAACAGACCGTAGAACACCGTGATTGACCAATCAGAATCGAGTATTCAACAAAGCAGTGTAATGAACAGGTTTAAATAATGGCCTTTCTTAACTCGTGAGCTGGCAGCTGCTTATGTTCTGTACATTTCCTAACTTTGTGCTTATTGTTTGAAAAGTAAAATGATGCTTATTATTATCATTATTATTATTATTATTATAATACCAGGGCATTGGAAAAAAAAACTAATAATTCACTTTCATCAAAGGGGTTGACAGGCAAGGAATGTGCAATGAGTATGAAAATCCTGCGGTGCCAATATCTTATCCCTTTTATGCTACAGAGAGTTCACTGTGGCAGGAGATCAGAGAGCGTGATCAGCCTGAGGGAGGGATGACGGCGAAAGATAGTGAGAAAATAAGTGAGGGGTGAAGTTAGAGGAGGGGAAGAAAGATTACTATTCATCCCGCGCCTTAGAGAGGTTCCTATCATTTCATGCCAAATTCTTAGAAAGATGCGGAGAAAGAGTGGAGGACAAAAAGCGATAGCGATCTAAAAGTTTAGTGAAAGACAAACTAAATTCTTAATCAGAAGAGATCCACTTCATCTGCCAATCACGCAGCCCACATCCTCTCCTACCGGGATGTGAGACACGGCTGGCAGATCTGCACAACCAGGAGGGGAGGATTCAGAGGGAATAGAGGTTCAATACAGGCATTAAACTTTCTATTTGAGTAAATAAGTGTGCCGTGGTTACTGAGCCACAGGACCTTTCCTTTGTAAATGTTTGTGGATGGATTAAAAGCCATGACATGAAACATGACTGACTTGAGTTTCACCAGCAGCGATGCACCAGCGCTGGGCCAAACAATAGCTGCAAATAAATCCCTTAAGTCTGTTGGAACCTTCTTGGAGAATATATTTGGTTCTATTTATCACATTAAAGTTGAATTGAAATTCATATGAACTGTAATGTTTCTGCAGCTATTTTGCCTGTTTATTCTATTTTTCAAAAAAAGGACAAAGACAATTTTTTGGACAGATTTGAGGTTCTAAGTTTCAGGCCTCTGGGTGGACGATTCCCACGGCAGCAGCTGACTGACATATGAGGGCTGGTGTTGCTATGAGACTCGCTGTTAACTTCCAATGGTGTGCTAACTGACTGGAGCACATCATAGACCTATACAGTACAGCCTTTGGCAGGAGTTTTCAAAAGTCCATGACTGTGGGCCTCCCCTCAGACAAAGCTTGGAAAAAGGTTTACTTGCTTAGTTTCGTTCAATTTCTGGATGCCTATGGGATTATGATTATGTTACTTGATCCCAAGGACACGGAACAATTGAGCCAAAATAGCCTAATATTGCTATTTGACATAACTTCAGACTATACCAAATACATAAAAAGGTCTGTCCTAAGACATTTATTAGTTTCTGACTCTGAGAAAGTGGGAAAAACAATACATTTTCCAAAACTATTGTATCTCTGGACTATCTCTTTAACCAAATCATACACGTTTAGGCTACTATATGTGATCTTCTTTTGATAACTAATGTAAAATGTTTCACTTCCATTCTTTTATAGAACAATGTAACAGACTTATAGTGAAATTTGCAACGACATTGTTATGTTAGCTGTCTAGATTTTTTGTTGTGGGAGTTTGTATGTTGAATGTCTTTGTTGCGTTCTTTGTCTTCTAACATTTTGGGACCATGTTGGAAACAAATTAACATAATTAATCTAGCTTGCGAACGTTAGCAATGACTCCCACTAGACGGTACTTTTCATTCATGCTACACTTGCTGAGCCACTGTCAGCTCCTGCTCAGCTCAGGGCTATGTTCGTCCCACAAAGAAAGGAGGCGGTCTAACTGGTGTTAGCTGGCTCTCTTTCACGGATCCATTTGTGGTGACGGCAAACAGACTCACAGCAACGAGTTGTCCTGCAACCTCAGCACTCTGTGGGTTACTTTGTGTTTCGAGTCACGACACGAAACGCCAGCCACCCAGCTGGTTAACGGACGATTAATAGGCTATTTTATCATGAACTATTTTAGTGTCTGGCCACGCACATATTGCATCGATCAGAATCAGAATCAGCGTATTGAGCAAGTATGTGTGCACATACAAGGAATTACTCTCAATGTACTCACAGAACTGACATTGCAGCTAAGAACAAGGACAACAAAGCTTGATAAATTAAGGCAGGGAATAGACAGGACTATTATTATGTACACAAGTAGTCTATATAAAAAGCACCAATGGCCAACAATATAAATGACATGTCTATACAAGTCAAGTGTTGTAAGTTGGAAACAAATATAGAAATTATAATTTGTACAAAGAAAAAAATATTGAATGGGCGAATATGTACAGTATATGCTGTACATTTGCATACACCAAATCATGTCAGATGGAACCAAAAAAATCACAGCCTTTGGTACCTATTTCTTAGCAAAAATTGATTGTAATTGCAGTTCAACATTAAGATAATTCAAATGAATGAGAGTTGTCAGTTACTGACACAATAAACTGTACCAAATATGTTCCTGTAACTCTCTGGCACTCACTAGAACCACCCATCTAGAAAGGAATCAGGCTCAAAGCAAAATGAGATTTTGACCCCTGAATGCAACACACAAAGGACAAACACACAACTATAAAGCATGCAGCATTATGGTGTTAGGTCACTACAAGCTGTAACGTGGGAAGTGTTACTGGGGCGTTCCCTGTGTCTTGCTCCACTCTGTGGTAAACAGTTTCCGTCTCCAATCCCACTAACCCACAATAAAAACAACACGCTGCTTTAGCTTCTGGGCTGATCCACTAGCCAACTTACTGCGTAAACCGATTTAGGAATCATGAGATTTCAAATCACCTGCAGCGTGAGCACTGTGAGCCGCAAATGACCCCGTTCACGTGGAGTTTCCTCCATCATGAAATGACGGGAATAAACCCGCAGGTACACATCACAGGAGCAGCAGGACTCGCTGTTACTGGCGACCTGGAGTGGTGCTCAGATCAGAGGTGTAACTGATTCAGTCTCACCCACCTACACACACACACACACACACACACACACACAGAGGAGGCCTGAGAGCTGGAGGCCGACCAGTGAAGTCAGGGAGGCTTTAATGACTCAGAGCAATATACAGTATGCAAAACAGCACACAACGGTATTCACACGACTGACAGTAATTAACACACCCACAAGAGGGAACATTCAAGATTCCTTTAGTGTGTGTGTGCTTCTATCTCTGTGCATGTGTGTGTACTCTCGTGTTTACCTGGAAAGCAGTGATTTATCACCTGCTACAGAACCTTAACCCCGACAGAGAAAAATGCTTTCATGGAACACAAGGGGTCACACAATGGGGAGCAGTTACAATGTAACTCTCACACGGATACATGGCACACTGTATACAAACACTGAGATTGCTTCAAGGCTGAAAAACTCAGCAGTAATTAGTTTTAAAAAGGAAACTCCTGCATTTAAAATTCAAGTGTGGTTTCTGATTTAGGCTACGTTCCAATTAATGAGACCAAGGTACTTAAATGGATCCTATACTCGAAGCTATAAGTCGGGGCCACCAGGAGGTGTTTGAACCTAAATCACCGGTGTGTGTGTGTGCAACGAGAATCTGCTGTCAAGCCCCGACTGTGTATAAAAGTGCAAATCACCATCGAGAGTTACGATCGACTGGTGGGTCAGCTGGTTTGGACACGAGACAAGGCCGCGGAGGAGGGAGGGAGAGGAGGAGATGGAAGGAGAGAGGGTGATTAGTGGCTCTCCTTCCTGTGCCTGCAGCTCATAGAGATGAGCTGGTTGGTTCAGCTGCACTCCACGTTCTTCAAACTGTTTCAATTGATGAAAAGCTTCCTGGTATATCAAGTGTGGGAATATTCAGGCAGTCACGATTTAGTCAATTTTGTGTGCTGATTGGGATGAAACAGTTCTTTATAAATCCCGAGCACGTTTACATGTGGCTGCAGCATGAAATACGGCTCCACGCATACATTTTCCTTGTCGCGCGTGATTTAAAAGCTCCACACTGCAAATTGATGGCGCCACAGTGTGACGAAGGAGAAGAGAGACTACCATTCTTCATCTACTGAGGCTTGCAGCTTGCTGTTTTGCCTCTTTATTGGGAAAAAAAACACACACACTAATAAGTCCTGCAATCCATTGTCCATACATCTGCTAAAAAACAGACAAAAAACACAAGCAGCGAGACACAGCCAGACACAGATATGTAAATGCCTTATTAGAGCCGAGACGTCGGTGGGTGAGTGCACATATTTTGTCTGCAGCCCGGCGCTGTAGGGCAGACCCTCCCTGTCTAAGACTAGTCTTGCTCACCCGCACTGATAAAAATACCCCTGCAAGGAGGACAGAAAAAGATCACACTGTGACTCTCTGCCTCTCCTAGCCGCAGGTGCTTGTCTGACAGCAACAAGAGAGAGTTCATGGAGTTTATAGTGCTGGTGTCTTTATAAACACACGTTGATTTATATTGTTGTGGGATCATTTTGAGATGTTAAAATACATGTACACGAAATATACATACTGGAGCTGTCAATCAATCAAAATATTTAATCACTATTAAACACATGATTGTTCATAGTTTATCACAATTAACACATTTTTTATTTGTTCAAAATGTACCTTAATGGGAGATTTGTCAAGTCAAATATTGTCAACATGGGAGTGGACAAATATGCTTGCTTTATGCATATGTATGTATATGTCTGTAAAGGGGAAACTCGTGGGTACCCATTTTCATTTTTCATTCACATATCTTGAGGTCAGAGGTCAAGGGACCTCTTTGAAGATGGCCATGCCAGTTTTTCCTCACCAAAATATAGCGTAAGTTTGCAGCGTTATTTAACCTCCTTCGCGACAAGCTAGTATGACATGATATGACCAACGGGTTCCTTAGGTTTTCTTGTTTCATATGATGCCAGTATCTTAACTCTAGCTTTAAAATTTAGTCCGCTAAAACCTAAAAATCGCAAGTTGCATGTGTTAAAGAAATTAGTGGCGTTAAAACAAATTTGCATCAACGTATTATTATCGCGTTAACTTTGACAGCCCTAATACATAGAGTACATAGAATCAAGAGAAACAGACGCCTAAATGCAGTACTTTAACATGGAGGCAGGGGAATGGAACAGAAGCAGACAGACAGGTGAAAGGTCACAGAAACTGTGCAGTCCAAGAAAAAGTCACTAGGTTAATTTCCTGCCTGTCTACACTATTATCTATGGGCATTGACTCTGAGAAAGCAATACAAAGTCGCTGTTATAGTAGCTATGCCAAAAAAGGATTCTGGCTTCGTCAGCCTGTTTAAGAAAATCAATTAAAGAGTTATAGGATCTATTTTCTTTGTGGACAACAACAAAACAGCAGCATGTAGTCACAAGTAAATTAATTCAAGCAATAAAGAATCCACAATGTTAATCTGTTAAATGAAGATGAGGGTGAAAAAAGGGAAGAAATAGCCTCAAGATGACAAATTGATGACAGTTATTAAATGAAAGGAAAACAACAAAATTGCCTATATATAATGCTGCAAAAGATAAACATTCCACAGTTGCTGGTGCATGCTTTGTTAAACTGAAAAGATAAATAAAAAAAGGCAGGATTTACATGATCAGACTAAACTACTGAACATACTTCTGGTGACATACGAATCCTGTTGATATGGTAAAAAACATCCATTCGCTTCTCCTCTATGTAAAAATGGAAAACAACAGTCTCTGAGAAAGTGACAGGAGCTGCTATTGTAACAATAAATGGACGTGTGATATTTGTAAATGTGAGTGTGTGCATTTGTGTGGCTGCATGTTAAATAAACCATTACAGTAATACGCTTCTACAACGACTAGAGAGTGTTTGTACGTGCTTGTTAGCTCGTGTCCTGAGGCCCCTGAGCCAATCAAGCTCCTGCTTGGCCTTTAAAAGAAGCCAGCCCCGTTCCAATGAACCGACCGAATAATTCAATGTGGACTCTGTGCGTGCGGCTGCCTGTCAGCTATGTGGTTACACCACCATGACAGCGCCAGAGCTCGCTCAGACTCGTACATTTAAAATACGACAGACGGTTAATGTCGCACTTGAACTGCAGCCGTGTGTGTGTGCATGTTTATGTGGATAGAGAGCTTATGTGTGGCTCTGTACTCACAGGCTGTTTGCGGTTGTGCAATGCACACGGTCCAATGACGCGCTTCCATGCGTGGAGAATTAAGTCACACCCTGATGACAATATCTAAAAAGGAATTTAATGCCAAAAAAATGTATTTCAATTGAATTAAAATGCCCGCAACGTGCATGTACTTGTGTAAGCCTCTCCCTGTGTGTGTGTGTGTGTGTGTGTGTGTGTGTGTGTGTGTGTGTGTGTGTACGTGTATATGTAGATACAGTATAGGTTTTCAGCAGATGCCATAATCTCCTCGCCGTCATGCTTTTAGAATGAGATTATGAAAGCCATAAAGTGGTAAGAACAGTTTGTCACTTTAGTGTATTGCTATTTCTGCGCACACGCACACACACACACACACTGTATATATAGGTACATCATTCTATGGCCTGATGACTGTATAGATAGGCACAGAGCCGCCCATTTCTGCAGATTAAAGACAGACAGGTGCAGTAGCTCAAATGTAAATGTGGAAAATGGAGACTTCATCAGGTAGAGAGAGGGGGGATGTGACAGAGAGAGGGAGTGTTGGAATATAAAAGGGATAAAAAATACAGATGTGGAAAAGGGAAAAGACAGGGAGAAGCAGGGAAATGAAACGGTAAGAGGAACAATTCGAGAGTCAAACCAAAAGGAGAATATAATGGCATTTCCCCTTTCGGATAATTGGGACAAGTACTTTCCTCCTCTGTCATTCCCTCTCCTAATCTTTTTCATCCCTCCCCCTCTTCCTCTCGCTCTTGACCTTCATCTCCTCTTCATCTCCTGCGCTCCCCTTTAACATTCTCCCCACTGCTTTGGCTGTGGAGCCAAAACAAGAAAAAATGGCTTTTCAGTTCCAACTAAAAATGTTTTGACTTATCTCATCGAACCATCGGTGTGTGTTGTGTATATGTGTGCAGAGTGTGTGTGTCTCTGTAGTGCTTGTGTGGACCATCGGCTGAAGATGCTGTTAATTCTACCAGACTGCAAATGGTCATGCTTGTCCCACTCGCTCAGGAGGGAAAGCTGTATTTGGTGCATGTGCATAAGCGTGTGTGTGTGTGATTTACAAGACTAGGAAGGTGTTATGACAAAGCTGCTGATTCACTGAGACTTTTCTTTTTTACACTCCATCTGTCATCAACACGCAAACATCTCATCATCAATTGGCAAAAACTGAAGCGACCGATCAGCGACAGTGTCCATCTCGACTACATCTGCTCCTAAATGTAATTAACCGACAAATAAATCGATGTAAGCGCTCACATGTCTGTTTGCTCGCAGGCGTGACGTCTGCCTGGACGTACACTCTTATGTGCGTCCGTGTGTGTGAGTGGGTGACTTTAGCCTTTAAATGTGTGTCCATGTGTGCGATGATTACAAATCTGCTTTCCCTAGACGGATCACGCTTGTGAGCAGCGTGGCCGTGCCACTGTGAATGTTGATGGACAGCCGGTGCATGCGAGTGCGACCATTTGGCGGTCGGTCTGTTCTTTTTTTGCAAACTGATTTTTGCATTTACAGTCAGCGAAATCCCTCAGAAATGGTTCAAAAAGAGCCAAAAGCCACTGACATACAGGAGAAGATTGACTGATAAGCTGATTTATTATGAATGAATACAGTATTCTCTTGTAAATGACCCACAAAATGACTTAATTAGCGTTGTATTTACTGCTCAGTGACTTCCCTTTAAACAGATCCTCTGCTTTTAGAAAGCGTTCCTTCACGCTGTAGTTATTTCCCAACAGTTACAGTCTGTTTAGCACCAAATCAATGCCTTTTTCTTTGCAATCATCCACTCCAACAGTAGACTAATAGCTATTTCCAAAATAATGTCCAAGGCGCCTCTAGCCTCAAGCTCAACACTCGTGCACGCTGTAAATCACAACTGACACGACTCCACCCGGAGAGAGAGTAAATTCATGCTAATACCAGATTTAAGCCCTTTTAATGCGCTAATGAAAAGTGCTGTATTTATATGTAGCTGGTAGTCGGCAATGTTGTGACATCAGGCCCATCTGCGACTCAGTCTAAACCCCTAATGAGAACATTACTGAGCCCGAGGCAGAGACACACAGAGAGAGAGAGAGGAACGGAGGAGAGATTGAGGGGAAGAGATGATCGATGCAAACCTTGCCACCTCTTTTGACTGCCATCATCCCTTTCCCTCCTCCTCCTCCTCGCTGTCTCTCCTGCTCCCACTCCTCCCTCCCTCCTCCTGTCTCATACACCAGGACTCAGGGCAGAGGGTCTAACTCAATACGCCGTGCAGCAAAAATCAATGAAAGACAAAAAGAGACAGAGCGGGGGGATTGAGGGGAAGAAATAAGGCCAAGTGGAGGGGCAACGTATTTTTGACAGCTTTTTCTTGCTACGCAACCTCCACCTTAACGCACACAAACAGGCAGAAAATCAAAAATGCACCATTGACACACCTGCATGTCTGTTTGCCGAATTTTCTTCTGATATTACACTCTATATATCACAACAAGGGTAATAAATCACACCCAAAGAGCTGTGATGTATCATATTTCTTTAGGAAGACATAAGCACCAAAAGCTCAGGTAAGAAAAAACTGACTAAAAGCGATGCCACATATAGACCATTAACAAGACACACTACAGTAATATGTATACATATCACGCATCATCTAATATCTCACAATTGATTTTGCTATGAATCCACCAGCATTGACTCACACACTCACACAGCGTTATAGTATTTCAAACACCCCACCCTTGCTGCCCAGAGAGAGAGAAAGCTGAACATTCATCCAATGGTGAGTCGGGGCACTAGAACAACTCCCTAGGCTTTGGACAGACATCAATGCGTAAACAGCCTTGACTGACACATACTGTACACATGCACACACACACAGTCCTGTAGCACACAAGCAAATTCAAATACGACCAGCTGTAGTGCGTTCCCCTGACTCTTCTGCTCAGATGGTTTTCTCTTGATCAATAAATCATAAATGTGCATTCCTTGATATCTGGTTTGTCAGCAGGGATGTGATTTGGGGAACGAAAACAAGTAGAATGAAATAAGAAAGATTTCCCAGAAGAAATTCGAGTTGTGTGGCAAAAATCTTTGACAAAAACACATGCATGATTATTCATCTTCCCTGCCCTGACGTGTCTACAGCTTTCTAGGTCTGTCTTTTTCCAGCAGTGTACATATTGTCATTTTACCCACACATACACATTACTTAGACTACACACACATTTCCCTCAATTTCCCTCCCCTTTTCCACCCCCCTTTTTATTACCGTCTCCCTTAATGGCCCCATCTCCTCCCTCCTTTGCTGTACAACTACCAGGAATGTTAAAAATGCTGGAAAACAAATCAGAAAACATTTTTTTTCCATTAGAAATTAATATAAGAGTTGGATGTCCAAAACACAAATCTAACAAAATCCTGAAACCACCCATCCCTGCAGCGCTGACTCCATCAAAGTCCTGCGTTCCCTCTCATTCATTCACTTTTCCCCCTCACATCTGTCTCCTTCAGTGCCCATATTCCCTCAACACTCTTCCTCTCTCAATCACCATTCCAATTCCCTCATAAAATGCCATGGATCTTTTTTTTTCTCCATCTCAATTCCCCCCTATACTTCAGAGTCCTCCACTTTACCAATTCACAGCCTCTCTCGTCCCCCATTCATTCCTCTCTCATTACTCCAATCTCTCCCGTCCTCCGCCGCCACCGCCGCCGGTGTGTGAGAATGTGTGTGAAAACACTAACCTGCCCTTCTGGCACGCAGAGCAGAGCCAGGCTTTGTCCCTCTTGTC
>CAKALG010015078.1:0-21507 GCA_916700815.1 Helicolenus hilgendorfi | reverse complement strand
GGGCCAGCCTTCGACCCCCAAGTGCCTCGGGTCTGACCCTGTCGCCGGGTCACCGGTTCTCCTTCTTCGGACACTTTTGGTAGGTCCTGACTACTGCAGACAGGGAACATCCCACAAGAGCTGCAGTTCTGGAGATGCTCTGACCCAGTCGTCTAGCCAGCACTATTTGGCCCTTAACAAAGTCGCTCACATCCTTACGCTGGCCCATTTTTTACTGCTACAAACACAAAGTTCAAAGTTCAAAATGTTCACTTGCTGTCTAATATATCCCCCCCCCACTGCCAGGTGCCATTGTAACCAGATATAATCAATGTTATTCACTTCACCTGTCAGTGGTCTTAATGTTATGGCTGATCAGTATATACACACACACAGAGACAGAGAGAGACAAATTTGAGTTTGTTGCTCCTCCATGAATAATTGTGTAGATCCCGCCTCCTCTTTAACATGCAGAATGTGAACATTACAATCAGTCAGGGAACTAATGCGCACACAGGTAACTCCACCTGTCAGACACCTCATCTCACAGGTAAAAACATGTTTGTCTAAAAACTAAAAATAAGATGATAACAAGTTGCTTGGCCACGTCACGCGAGCAGACAAGAGCTGTTTAAATACCGGATCAATGCGCGGAGAGCTATGATCTCCACCACCGAGAGAGATCAGAAGAGAGGAGAAGAGAGGAGAGGAGAAGAGAGAGGTTACCCAGAGATTTGCTGCTGTACTCACCGCCCGGATATATGCATAAACCAGACTGACGACTTACTGATCTACGGAGGAACTGATATGATTACTGCAAGTTTCACATTACCATTATCTGCGCGTCTTCTGGATTTGCTGAGGATGGTGCGTGCGTCACCACGTGGTATTTGCGCACAGGTGTCAATCTTCCCCTCAGGGCTGTGTAATGTGGGAGGTGTGTGTGTATGGGCGTGCACAGAACTAAATGTTTTTAGTTTTTGATGTAATCTTTTCAGTCAGATGGAGTTGAGCTTGTCAAGTCGGTCCACAGTGTTCCTCCAGGAGGAGGTAAAGGCTGTTGCTCCATATCCGCTTTCTTTTTATTGGTGTCTAAAGCAGGTGTCTAAAGCAGGTTTTTAAAGCAGCAATATAATGTTCCTGCAATATTTTATAATTTTGTTATTCTGTGATATCACAATGATATTTGTGTAGGGACTTAAATGTGTCACTACTATGCTGCTTTGATTCTGTCCTGAGAAGCTCTATAATATTCCTATAATATATGTTAAGTCCCTCCTTTATCCCCCAATAATATTTCAATAGAAAGTCAGTGTCACTTCTATATCGCCATAGTATTCCTAGATTATTTTCATAGGGACATAATGTGTTTCGTATTAGCACTAGTATTTCTATTCGCTCTTTAACCCCTCTCCAGTGGCTCTCTGTGGATTTTTTTTTTTTTTTAAATAGTAGAAATGAATAACTTTTTTTGTTTACATTTTCATTTTTATTTGTCATTGTTGTAGGTCTATGGTACGACGGTACGATGGAGTATTAGGGCCACATGTAGGGAAAAAAAATCAATCTGATATTTCGAGAATAAAGTCATAATATTACGAGAATAAAGTCATAGGTTTACGAGAAAAAAAGTTGAAATATTACGAGAATAAAGTCATAATATTACGAGAATAAAGTCATAGGTTTACGAGAAAAAAAGTTGTAATATTATAAAGTAGTAATTTTAAGTGCTATTTAATTTTTCTCTTAGAAAGTCAGTGTCACTTCTATATCTCCATAGTATTCCTAGAATATTTTCATAGGGACATAATGTTTTGTATCAGCATTAGTATTTCTATTCGCTCTTTAGCCTCTCTCCAGTCGCTCTTTTTTTTTTTTTTTTTTAAATAGTAGAAATGAATAACTGTTTTTTGGTTTACATTTTCATTTTTATTTGTCATTGTTGTAGTTCTATAATATGATGTTACGACGGAATATTAGGGCCACATTGAGGAAAAAAATCAATCTGACATTTTGAGAATAAAGTCATAATATTACGAGAATAAAGTCATAAGTTTATGAGAAAAAAAGTCATAATATTACGAGAATAGTGTAGAGAGCACACTTGTAGGAGTTTAGTGTACATTGTATTTTTCATTCCTCTTGGCATCACTCTAATATTCATAATTGGTTTATAGTAATTTAATATGGACTTGTGGTGTGTCTTTGGCTGGCTACTCAGTTATTTGTTTAACTTTATCAATATATAAACTTTTTTATATATAACTTTTTATTAATATCCTGTGTTTTCATTATGATATTCCGACTATACACCACTACGAAAGAGCTGTGGCACACAAGTGTACGTTTAAAGCAGATTTTTTACGTGAAAATATTTCTATTGAATATTTTGTGTCATTATGATATCACTATATGCATATAGGAGTGCTTATGACATCATAGTTTATTATGTTTTCACCGCCGTTGGTCTGTCTGTCTGTCTGTTCTTCTGTTAGCAAGATTACTACACAAGTTTGCGATGGATTTGAATGACATTTTTTGATCATGATCTGGATTCAGGAATATTTTTAAGGATTCTGATCAACCTGAGCATTAAGACCACAGGGTATAACACATGCGCAGTGTAACTGATGGCGCGTGACCAGGGTCTGAAATTAGCACCCGCCAAGTTCTTACTTGTCCAATTCCTTAGAATCTCATACTGTGATTATAGATTCCTCTGTATTCATGCTTCATCACAATTACGCATGCGCAATGATGCATACGCATGCTGTATCGTGTTTCAGTTTAGCAGCCGGTGGGCAGCACAGTCCTGCTTAGCTAAATAATGGAGCTACCAACGTTAACGTAAATTACAACGTTATCATGATGTGTTCAAATGTAGTCTCGTAAAATTACGTTTTTGGTGAGAAACTTGAGTAAATTCAGTTGTTTGAAGGAATGTTTTCACAGTATATTACTAGAATAGCACTTGGAGAGCGCAGACCTCTGCCAAGGTGCCCGAGCACGATTGCCCCACCTCTTTGTTCAGCTTGCGCCATCATCCAGCGGAGCAGCATAAAACACTGCATTCAAACTCGACAGAAACAAAATAAACCTCACCTAAACTGTTGTCGTTACTCTTTCCAACAATCTCTAAGTGTGCTTTGGTCCAACTCAACTGTAATTTCACCAAATTTAATGTGAAAAAACGCAGAATCTACATCCCCCCACGCTCTCTTTCTGAAGGAAAGAGGCTGGGTCATACATCATCAGTTACACTGCGCATGTGTTATACCCAGAGGTCATAATGTTCTGGCTGATCAGAATCTTTAGAAAAATTCCTGAATCTGGATCATGATCCTCATAATGATCAAAATCTAATGGATTGTTCATAGTGCCACACCCCACCCCTCCAAAAAATGTCATTCAAATTCATCTAAGACTTTCGGAGTAAACCTGCTAACAGACAAACAAACAAACCACCAAACAAACCAACGCCGGTGAAAACATAACCTCCTTCTTAGGCCTTTGGCCTTGGCGGAGGTAAAAATAGATATTGGCTGCACGGTGGTGCAGTTGTTAGCACTGTCGCCTCACAGCAACCTGCGCGTGACCCAGCCTCCTTCAGAGAGCAGAGAGATATGTGTGTGGATGTGTGGCGAGACTCTGAGATGCGGGAGCTTCTGGCTGTCCGCGATGAGAAACAAAAAAACGGTAGATGACAGGCAATGTAGTGTAACGTTATACAGACATAAGAAGGCTGCTGAATGAGAGAGGCATTCGCTGATACGTTATACAGAAACACACTGTGTTAATAATAAGCCGACCAGCTCACAGTACCGCAAGCTGTGAGCTGTGATCGGTTTTTCATGCACCTTAGCAGAGTTAGTTTTGTGTGGTTTTACTCTACGCTGTCAAAATACATACCTTTAGGTGCATGCTACATGTAGGCTGCTTCAGGGGAGAATGTGGACCCTACCCTGTTGGTGCAGATGAAAACAAGTGATGTGATGATGTTTCCTGGAAACAACATGCTCACGGCAGGAGTGGCACCTTTGAAAGGGGGAAACCGTTAACTCTATCTTTATTACCAGAAATGAGTCAACCTGCCGACAGCTGATAAGACACAGATGTGCACACACAGTCACACAAGCACTGAGAAACAGTGTTCTTTCTCGACTGGTTCGACTAAATAAACTAGATTTGAATACTTTAGTGGTAGAAGCAGGTTTCTGTCCATCTCCCTGCTGCACACCTGCCTATGCTGTAGCCAGGTGCAACAGTACAGTTGGAAATGTAAGGAAAAGCTTCCCATCACACCGGCTCAGAGACTCACTGAGGCCTTCACGTGTCACGTTCAGTGAGAAAATATGGATGGCTTCATATAGTAGCTCAGTCATACTCTCAGTTAATATGCACTTACATTATGTGTTAAACTAAAATAACCACAAACCACGATGTCTGGGGTAAAACACAGTGCAGATGATTCTTCTACCACTAATATCGCTGAGCACAGCAAGCTGCTTTATCAGCTGTGTCATTTGCACGTGACAGTCTGCAAAGTGCCAACACACGGCGTCCTGTTTGCTCTCTCGGCCGAGGCACGTCCTGTGGATCTCTGTTTGTGTGGGTTGCCAGGTCAGCTCCTCCTGTCGTCCCCGTTTCCTCTGCAATCTTTGAGTCTCATATTTAACCTGCCGTCTTCCTACCATTGTTAGTCAGAGTGTTAGTAACAGTGGATATAGGAACAAAGTGAAGGGTCAACTCCTTCTAAGTCCTGTCCCGTACTGAAGTCTGGTAATATAATATTAATAGAAGGGGAGGTGGATTGGTCCAACAAACACAGGACTTTCAACCAGGAGTGTTGTTGAGATATTTTGAAGTTATGTTCGTGATATTTTTGAATTGTTTTCTGTACTTATGTTATGGAGTTTAAGTACGTATTGTACTTAGTTTACGTACTGTATGTTAAGCCCAACCTTAATGCTTTTCCTAAACCTAACTTAGTGGTTTTGTTGCCTAAACATAACCGCAGCCTTTTCACGGTAACAACGTGGCGTTAAATGATTAGAAAAAGGCTGCCCCCCCTGAGCATGAAAATCACCATTGTATGTTGTAAACACCCTGAAACAGCCTGTCCACCACGTTGGCTGACTGCCTTTAACTCTGCAGAGGACGCTGTGAATGTAAGTGCCGACCCAGCACACTGAACTATAATAGAGGGGCTTTAGAGCCCCCGAGCAGAGAAGCTGCTGACGTCTGCACAACGCTGCCACACAATAGGCCAAACACATATTTCCACAGTGGCATATTTTGACTGAACACTGGGTTCAACCAACAATATAATAGTGAGCTCTGACAACACGTGGCCGAGCCCTTGTGGCTAAACGTATACTATGAGAGGATTCACTGTCGGAAACCGTTTTTTGAATTATCTGATGTAGATAGTACACTCATAGACCTAAAGAGGCTAGTTGGGTTTCCTGTTACTTTAGAATATGCACGATGCCGTGATGTCAGAGCACGTAGTCGGCCACGAACATACTTCTTGTGTGTGCTCTTTGGTTTCCTGCTGCTGTTCACAGCGAGGGATCCCACACACACATACAGCAATTAGAGATTCAACCCTCCCTTTGGGTGGTCGGAAGACTAGAAAGACGCTATATAAATGCAAGTCCGTTTACCATTTAACATTTGGAGTTACTAAAATATATTCAGAAGTTGATGAGGCTTTTCATGACACACTGCTCTCCCTTACCTGTACTCCTAATGGCCTAATACAAGTACAGGTAGTGATGATTGTGGCCCTGATATTACTTGGTATTGAATCAAAACTTCATTTTGAGATATCGCCAACATAACATAAGAAATGTAAAAAAAAAAAAAAAAAAGCATTTCGCCAACTACAGAAACTCACCAGAAAATCACCAGCGATGAACACTAAAGTTCAGAATGAAGCTCTCACATGTTGATACTTTACAGCAGTGAAAATATGCCAGATGTGCTAGTGACTTTCTTTATATGTTTTATTGTATGTGTTTCTTTTATACTGTTGCAGATACATAGGAAGCTGTGTTTTTTGTATTAATAATACAAAATATTATACAATTATACAACATAGCACTTGCAGGTGCCATTCTGCTGTGTAACAAGTACTTTTATTTTTGTTACTTAAAACACAGTTCACTGTTAATACCTCTTTTACTTGTGTAAGATTTTGAATGCCAGGCATCATTGTTTATTAGTGTTTTGAATTAATTTTGATAAAGTTGATGCTGTACAATAATAACAAGCTGTTGCCTGTACATGTTATCTATGTGTGTAGACTGTGGTGTTATCTTACAACTCTATGCAGATTGTAGTGCACATAGGTGCAGGCTGTAGACCCCTATTCTGTAGAAACTCCCGAGAAGCTTCTCAGTACTTAGATGAATGATAATATGATCAAACTACTGGTTTTGTTTTATTGAGGTCACTTGCATCAAGGATTGTTCACCAAAAACGTGGTTTCTTGACTTTCAGAAGGCCAAGAAGAGATCAATATGAACCCGTGTGGTAGCAAATAATTAAAGTGGAGCAGCTTCAAAGTTGAGACTCTTTCTCGAGAGCTGATTGGTCAGAGCGAGAACATAATCTCAGTTAGTCGCACATATTAATGGACATCAATGCTCAGGTGTTGATATTTGACACCGAGCAGGTCTTAATGCTTAAAAAGCCCAGATTACCCTACACTACAGCAGGCAATGCAGATGAGTTTATCTTACTATGTTTAAGTGACAGGAACTGGAGTTTGATATCTCTGACCCGCTATTACTCATAAGTCTGTGGGGCCCTGCTTCCCTAGAAACGAGCAGTTTTGAATGTAAGCACATGTGCAACATCTTACCTCATCTAACCATCGCGTGTGACATGCATAGTTTTGGTTCTCTACATAATGAGAGGTATTGGTCATTGGGATGAAATATTACAGGAATGCAGAATATTTCTGTTATTTAGGCTGCGGTCAGACATGTTTATTTAATGTGAGTCTGTTGGCTCTGATAACTCTGGTCAGTAGTCTGGGAACGATAGATTAAGCATGTCTAGTCCTCACCCAAATTCCTTTGAAACCAGAGGATTACTTCATGAAGGAGGTTTAGAAAATTGAGCGTTGGAGGTGGAAGCTGTGTTTCTTTAAACAAAATTGTTCTGGTTCAGTACAAGTCTGGTTTTATTTTTGTAGTTTTGGCTTTTTTTTTTTTTTTTTTTTTTCCAGTTATCATAACTTTGTGATCACAAAAGTAATAGATCACTACAAACTCTATTGGGTCAGGACACCAGACAGGTTGGAGACAAAGACAGCAGTTTATCCAGACTGTCTAAAGCACATGTATACTGAGTAGGCACACCTTAAAAGGATGGTAATAATCCATCATTGATGAAGCTGATGATGATGAAGCTGATACAACTAGCGCACAAGATCAGCACTATCTGAGAACATTGTAACGAGAAATGGTCAACAAATTGAGTTTTTAAATATCTAGGATTCTTAATTGATGACCACTTGTCTTTTAAGGAGCACATTCAGTATGTTTATTAGGATTTTAATACAGAAACAAGTCTTGCTTTTCTTTTTGTGTGAAACAGAAACTGGTGGAATCTACTTATTGACTACCGAGATGTGTTGTATATGAATGCTTCTGCTCGTTGTCTTCGCATGCTGGATAGCGTGTAACACGGGTCACAGAGCTTCATTACAAACTGTCGTTCTTTTACTCACTACTGTGTACTCTACTCTAAAGTGAATCGGTCATCCTTATGTGTTCGTCGCCTCAGTCATTGGTATGCGTTTATCTACAAAATCATTCTGGGTATAATTTTATAGGTCCCATATCATGCTCATTTTCAGGTTCATACTTGTATTTTGTGTTTCTACTAGAACATGTTTACCTGCTTTAATGTTAAAAAAAACCTTTATTTTCCTCATACTGTCTGTCTGAATATACCTGTATTTACCCTCTGTCTGAAACGCTCCGTTTTAGCGCATTTTGATGGAATTGTAACAGAATTGCATTGCTAGGCAGCAGCTTGGGTATATGTGTACTTCCTGTCAGCTGATGACATTCACATTCACTGCAACCAGGAATAAACTGGGACACATTTAGAATGTTTACGTTTAAAATGTGTCAAGGGTCTAAATATTGTATATTTGTGACATCACGAATGGACAGAAATCCTAACGGCTTGTTTCAAAGGCAGAGATAAGCCTGCTTTATAATAAAAAAACATGAAAATCTCACTTTTTTATAATATGGGACCTTTAATTAATAATTAATAATAATTTTACTATAACTGTGTTGCTGCTATCTTGACCAAGTCTCCTTTGTAAAAGAGACCTTTGATTTCAATGGGACTAACCTGGTTAAATAAAGGAAAGTAATAATAAACTATGTGGGTGTACAGTAAAAACTCTGTTGGTGCACAACCCCGGCATAGGTCAAAGTTGAACCAAGAAGTCGCTCTCTAAACTGATGGATGTTTGGCTAATAAATGCTTATCAGACTTTATTATAGCAATAATTAACAATGATGAGTAAAATGTCATGTGATAGAAATAATGGCCAATGATACAAAAATAAGGCCCGACTTGAAGTAAACAGATCGTACTCGGATTGACTTCTCTGAACTAACTTGTGACTTCTCTCGTTTGGAGTAATAAAGTCATGTGTTGTTTGCTGTCAAATGCCCTCAAGCAAATTAACAGCAGGATGCAATTGTTGATGAGCGGTAGCCCATATCAAATGTCATATGAACGCCATGAATGTGAAATATCAAGTTACCACAGCGGTGCCACCAGCATACAACCTTACTCCATGAGAAAGCTCAGTGGAATAGGCGTGGCCGATGTCCTGCCAGTGCACTCAGTGCTCGTCAGCAGAGTCTTCCACCAGCTGCTGGCTTGACGGCTGTGAGTACTAACAATAACCATGTTGGTCGTTTATTTTTGATGATGATAATTTAGGGGGAGCGTCTTTGGAGGGAGGCCTGAAGGGGACGGACTGTCAGTGTTGCTGACTTGGTGTCTTTCTCTCTTGATTTAGAGACTTTTGGAGCTAGTGCTGCTAGCTGCTTTCATTGAAGAAGAGTTGGCAACACTCGGCTGGGTTTTGAAGTTGGATCGTTTTTTAAAGTCTAGCGTATTCTCGCTAGTTTCTCCAATGTTACCGACCAAAGCTTTCATTTTAGTGCACCCTAAGCACTGGAGACTACACATTTGCATGCAAAGAAAAAAAGGTAAATGAAGAAATAGAGACAGACATATATAGGCAGGAGGACATGATGAGGAAACATGCCATCCTAACTGGCTTGATGAAAACACTGAATTCGGGGTACACACACTCTGTGCCATTAAAAAAAGCTCTATACGTCTACCATGAGTGAAACTTCATAACCATTACTTAAACATATATACTATACTTCCATATTCCTGCCAGAGCTAGAAATAATATATGGATGGGATGGACACAACTGTAGATACCCCCCACCCCTCCTCCATGTGGACAAGGCTGTAGTTTTACATAAATAACAATTCTTAAATTGTAATATTTCTTTGATCGCCATGACAAACATTAAGTTAAGCACTCGTAGACACGAGCACCCGAGGAGTACCAGTCTCAGTATTACAGAATCGCGTGACACACACTAGCCCGAGGCACAAACACCTCAAAACAACTTTTTTTTATTATCAGAATTTGATCCATTCAGTCCAATACAATTAGGAAAATCTAAAAAAACTCGTATGATTAAATTATTTTATCCCATTTATATGTTTGGGGAGCCAATAGGAAGTCAGCTCTCGAGCAGGCGTGCTGTCAACTGGCTTGGTGGGAAGACTCTAGTATGTACAGTATGTTCTGCGGGCTTTTTTGGCATATTCGCGTAAGCAGCTTTCATAGGTATGAATAAGGTTCCATCTTGGCACACAGTATCCAGTTCTTAATACATGCCTGCCTAGAAACCACTAGCAGCTGACCACATCTTTGATGACTGAAATGAGGTAACTAGGATGAATATATCAGTCATTGGTAAGGGCAAAATATCAACGTGTCCTCATACAATTCAATTGTTGTTCATTCTCTTATGAATGTCCTATAGGTCAGATTTAGGAAAAGATCAGGGTTTGGGTTAAAATAAGTATGTTTGTTGCGTAAAATGTTTATTACGGAACTTACATATGTGACGCTAGTTAAGTAGGCAAGTAAGGTAAAATAAGTCAGCGTTGACTTGGTTTCACACAAGACATGAACAGCGGATCTCCTGAGTGATAGTCCTGTGTTTGTTTGACCCGTCCATCCTCCCCGACTTCCTCCCCACATGGAGTTTGTCACATTTAAGTGGAAAGTCAAATCACATAATATTATATAACTCTGGTTTTAGATTGACACACTGGCGGGAGACGAGAGAGAGAGGAGAAGAGAGAGTGAAAGATGCTTCAAAAATCTCTTTTTCCTCAGTCACTTTATAGACTATTATAAAACTGACGATCCCCTTATCTTAACTTGATTTCCTTTACCTTAATTCTTAGCAGTGAGCCCTAATTGTTGACTCTGACCTACAGTAACACTACTGTATCCTAGAACAGTGTGGAAACCTGGCCAGACAGTGTGGAAACCTGGCCAGAGTTCAGCATAAAACACAACAACCAAGTTCCATATAACATCAATGAAGTCCCACTCAAAAATAGACATAAAAGGTTCCAAAACAACATTTAGACCACTGAAAACTATTCCTACATTGAACATATAAAAAAAAAAATACTCATGTAGAATCTGACTAAAACTTTTTAAAGTGAACACAAGTCCTTTAAAACTTCTCTTTGACTTTTTGTCTTGGGAGTTATTAAAGGTTTATTACTTTGGACATCCTGTTCATCTGCTAACCTAGCCTGCTCAGTCTGAGCCTGATTCATCCCCTCAGTGGCTCTGAAACACTGCTGTAAACTCTGGATCTAGCATGGCAACCTCCCCGCAGAGACCCGGTGAAAAAGTGCTTTGAGTTCTGGGACTGTTTACTTGTCTGACTTCATCATCTTTACACATCCAGCTTGTTTTTTTCCCTCCTCTTACCTCTCGAACTCTGTCAGTCTGCTATACTGCAAGCTGACACCTTTAGCCGGGAACACTGGAGGGTATTATAGACTTCATTTACAGCAACACCCTTCAGGCACACAAACACACCCCACACACACACTGTGTTCCTCACTTACCGGGCTGTTTTTGAGTCCAATCCATGTGTAATGTAAAGTAGAGATAAACCCCTTCTCCTCTCCTCTGCTCAGCTGCTCTAAACTCACTCTATTCTCATATCACTCACTTTCTCTGCTTCACTATTTCCAACAGTGGTTTTTCCACCATTTATGCTTTCTACCACTCAGATTTTCCTCTTCTCCTCTTTTTCCTCTCACTTCTTCCTCTGTCAGATGCAGTATAGCCCAATTCTGCAACTCCACTGAGGAGCGCTTCAAATGTGAAGTTCCCAGTGTGAGCGGTGTGTGAGGTAGACACTGCGTGAGTGTGTGAAGGGGGAGGAACCACTGGGAAGCATAGGGTGACTCTTCGCCTCCCTTTCCCTTTAGCCCACCTCCCTCTATCTATGTTTGATTTTAGACAGTGTCTTTACTTATATGCACAAGCACATGCACTGTCAGGAATAAAGTGCTAAATTTGTACCTTTACCGGTGTAACGATACGATACGCTACGACACGATTTCCATGGTTCCGATACGGTCCGAGGACGATATCTGGCTCATCTAGAAGGCAGTGCAATATTTAACACAAAATATAATAAACCAACTTCTTTTCAAGTTAAATGGACAGTGGTTTAACCTGCTGCTTCTGTCCTCATTTTCAATACAAATGGTAGATCAATAACACAGAGGTCAACCGCTGATAGTGATCAAACAGCTTGGGACACTAATCCTTCCTCTACAAACGTATATTTAAATAATCTGTTTATAGTAATCAAGTAGTCCACCTACAATGTTTATTTGGGGTCTTTTCATACATGAAAACATACAGAAAAATATTTTAAAACAGTTAACTGTCAGTTGATAACATCTCTAACCCCACTGCTCAACGGTTATCAAGCTGCTAACGCTAAGAGTGGGTTAGCTAACGTTACCAACTAGCTAATCTAACAGTTAACTGTCAGTTGATAACATCTCTAACCCCACTGCTCAACGGTTATCAAGTTGCTAACGCTAAAATAGGGTTAGCTAACGTTACCAACTAGCTAATCCAACAGTTAACTGTCAGTTGATAACATCTCTAACCCCACTGCTCAACGGTTATCAAGTTGCTAACGCTAAAATAGAGTTAGCTAACGTTACCAACTAGCTAATCCAACAGTTAACTGTCAGTTGATAACATCTCTAACCCCACTGCTCAACGGTTATCAAGTTGCTAACGCTAAAATAGAGTTAGCTAATGTTACCAACTAGCTAATCCAACAGTTAACTGTCGGTTGATAACATCTCTAACTCCACTGCTCAACGGTTATCAAGTTGCTAACGTTAAAATAGGGTTAGCTAATGTTACCAACTAGCTAATCCAACAGTTAACTGTCGGTTGATAACATCTCTAACTCCACTGCTCAACGGTTATCAAGTTGCTAACGCTAAAATAGAGTTAGCTAATGTTACCAACTAGCTAATCCAACAGTTAACTGTCAGTTGATAACATCTCTAACTCTACTGCTCAACGGTTATCAAGTTGCTAACGCTAAGAGTGGAGTTAGCTAACGTTACCAACTAGCTAATCCAACAGTTAACTGTCAGTTGATAACATCTCTAACCCCACTGCTCAACGGTTATCAAGTTGCTAACGCTTAGAGTGGGTTAGCTAATGTTAAGATAAGATAAGGTAAGATATTCCTTTATTAGTCCCGCAGTGGGGAAATTTGCAGTGTAAGGCAGCAAAGGGGATAGTGCAAAAAACAAGAAGCAGCAGCTAACACAGTAAAAAAAAGACCTAAACAAAGTGTAACAAAATATGAATCATTTAAAAAGAAGGAAGTATAAAAATAGGAGCAGTTACCAACTAGTCAATCCAACAGTTAACTGTTGGTTAATAACATCTCTAACCCCACTGCTCAACGGTTATCAAGTTGCCGTAGACAACGTTACCAGGTAACAGTTAACCTCACTAGTGAAAAAACAATATAGTTCAACTCTACAAATATTACATTTAAACACTAAATAGTCTTCATTTAAATCTTGGCTACTTGATATTCTGTCTCTCCTAAAACTATAGAAAATTAAATTCACATTGCAAGGTTCCTCTGATTGCTCAATTATGTTGATTGGCATCCCCATAGTAGGGTGTCACAGTAAAGATGAGTGTAGTACCTACCTGCGTTGAGCGTTGGTTTTGCTGCCTGTCTGCCACACAGCCCCCCGTATAAGATCCTTGTGTCAGTCTACAGATTTCAATAGTCCTACATGGCGGCCTGAGCGTCAGCAACCACCTTTTTTTAAATTTCCTTTAATGCATATTTTGGTCTATGTATTTCTGTTTTATTATTATTGTATGTGTATGTATACATATGTTCAGTATACGAAGTATATAAAGGTGTGTGTAGGTATATATATTTCTTCTTTCCGATTTATTTACTATAACTATTATTATTGTTAATTCTTTCATCCATTTATTTATTTATTTATTCTTTGTTTTCCCTTCTCTGGGATTATTTAATGTAATTCCATGTGAACATTGCCAAATCTTCTGTGTGTACCACATCAATTATCTCCATCACTATAAAGAGGAACAGCGGGGTGAACTGGGTCAATGAGGTTTGCCATATAAACCTATATGTGAGTCATTATAACTACCGCATAAGAAAAACAATCCAATTGAAAGACCCAAATACCACATACCCTGAAATTATGTTGGTAACATGACCCAGTATTTTTTAGTGTGACCCTTATAATGGCACATTTTTACTCAGTATAACATGAGAAACAGTCAAAAAATCATTATAAAATTAATCAATGATATGTCTTTTTTACACTATCAATATTTAAATCATAAAAGTCATACAATTTATGTTAAAACTGATATAAAAACACCACAAACATATTTTCTATCAATACAGAATTAAAAAAATCAGCTTTTATCCCCTTTTTTCTTTCAACGTCAGCCACAACTCCCTTAAAAATTTCTACGGGTAACATATAAGTTATCATCAACACTGTACACATCGAGGTACTGACAGTCTGATTCTTGTCCCGGTTTAATTACACTCCATTGAAGATTGACTTTGACTGTGTATGCACGCGGGTGTGAATCATAAGATACTGGGACAAGAAGCATACAGCCTAGAAGCCACGGTGTTTTAATATGCATGCAAGTAATCAACAATGGACAGTGTCACGTTTTTATCATTGTGATCGCCGTCAGGTAGCACACGCTCCCCATGTTTCCATGACGCCTGAAAGATTTGTATAATGTAAAAGTTGACTTACTCATTTTGGACTCATTTAGTCCACAAGTTATTTTAAAGTTGGCTTCGTGGGCATTAATTAGACCAACATGTGGAGGCAGTTTCATTAAGGTGAAGGTGGTTCTTCTACACCTTGTGCGTCTATACGGTCGTGGCATTTTTTTTAGTAGAGTAGATTGATCATTTGGGTCACAGTGACTTTTCAGGGGCTTTTCCCATGGAAGGAATTTCCCTTTTGGATGAATGAATGTGTTAGTCAGTTGCTTCCCCCACAAGTACAACACACACACACACACACACACACACACACACACAGGAGCTGCAAAGAAACATCACACACCATCCTGCAGGAAATGGCAATGGCACTGAGCAACTGTTAATTAGCTGCTAGCTTCCAGCTCAGCCGTTGCCATGCGGAGCCAAAAAAGGATCTTGTACATCTGTGATTGGGGAGGGGGGATTGGAGGGGTGAATGGAACATGTGGTTTTAAAATGACTTCCTTGCCTGCCTGAACTACAGTGCTGTGGTTTTCTACACTCCTACAGACACATTTTTCCTCAGAACCATATATAGAACTGATGAATACCAAAGCCCTGTGGTGGAATGTAGTGAAATGTTAGTGGTTCTTGTAACTATTCATTTGCTTGGAACATTTTTTTTGTTAGCTAAAAGCATTCATTTAACATTCGGTAATGTTCAGCAATGCAATGTCCTCGGAGTTGCATCAGCTGACACACAAATCATGTGAAATAAACCTAATTATGGCTGTATACTTTGAGAGGAGGATAAGTCTGTCTGTGTTCCTGAGCACATGTATTAAAATTGTACAAATCAGTGCCAGCACTTTTGTACACAGTCAGGTAATGGGCACACAACATATCTGCGTCAACACTGTGTCCCTGTACTTGTGCACATTCTTAGTTATAACAAGGTTAGAGCGCAGCGCTTCAGTTACAGTCTGCAAGGGGCTTGCTCAGGGCTTTGCAGTTGCAGCATAGATCTGCAGCAACAATAGAGAGACACCTGGAAAGCCTGTTGCTGCTCAACGTGCAAGCATTTGCACTCCAACCACAACCATTTCCCTTATAGTATAGTAAAACCTTATAGATAAAGACCTTTATTGTCAGACAGCTTTGAAATTTGTTTTGCATTACAGCAGCTCCATTTACAACATGAAAAACGATTTAGTAATTGTACTGTAGTAATAGTTTGGCTATAACCAATAAAATGGTTTCATCAGTGCGTTATTTGGATTAAAAAACGGTAATATGGTGACATTAATGGTGTAATAATCTGATAATAATGAGGTAATATAGGTTGATGTTTTCACAATATTATAGGCCAACAGCGTAATATCACATTCAAATTCTTGGAAGTCAAAATTACCATATTATAATGCTAAAATGCATCCTCCCTTATGTTTAATACTTGACAAATGATATGTTTAATGCTGTGACTTGTTTCCTAGAAACATTTAGTGGTAGTTTCTATTTAATAACCATCAATCAGGGCTGCAAAATGCTAAACTACCTATACATTTCAGTCTGGACCGACAGACTGACATAGCCAGAAGGATTTAATCATGATTCGCTGTGCCTTAGAAGTCACCCCATTCTTTGCTCTTTCTCTACAGACACATCATGACTGAGCTGATTGAAACAGAGAGGCTATATGTGGAGGAGCTGCAAAGTATCATGGAGGTACAGAATGTCTACAATGCATCACCATGTCACTGCAGTCCCTTAATCTCTGCTATTCATACTGTTTTGAATGTTTAATATTCCACTTTAATTCACTTATTAAAGGATCCAATCTGTCTAAGGGTCTAATCTAATCTAAAATCTAATCTGTTACTTATCAGTAAAAACAAACAAAACAATGACATGGAAGAAAATGAAATGACTTGTCTTTGATCTATGACTGTCACTAATCCATATATCCAATAGCACTATGAGTCCTGGTGCATCCCTGAGTTAAATAACCACATTGATTGCCTTTTAGTAGAAAGAACACTGCAATTCTTTTCCTCATAAATCCGACACTCCTGTCAGTGTATGAACTCCATATGATCTCCTGGGTTATCAATTTTCTGCTGGATTACAGATGCTACAGAAGGCTGAAGTCCAGCATTGATTCTGACCGTACCGTATATTGATTACACGAAACAGAGCATGGTGTGTTAGTGTGTATCATTTATTCTCATCACCCATAGGTGTCCATTTTTAGACTGAGTTTGACGCTGCAGATGGGCAGAGGTTAAGAATCTTGTTTTTTCTGATTGTCTCAGGTTGAAATGATTAACTGACTTAATTTAAGGCTAATTTTGTTATCTGCTTCCTTCTTCTTCTTCTTCTTCTTCTTCTTCTTCTTCTTCTTCTTCTCTTCTTCTTCTTCTTCTTCTTCTTCTTCTTCTTCTTCTTCTTCTACTTCTTCTTCTTCGCTGTCTCATCTCCTCCCCCAGGGTTATTTTGCAGAGCTGGATAACTCGGAGCTCAGCCACCTCATCCCCCCGTCCTTAGAGAACAAAAGGGACGTGCTGTTTGGCAACCTGCCAGAGATATATGAATTTCACAACAGGTAGGCGGAATGCATTTTGTACATTGTCCTTGCCTTATGCTCTACTGTATCTTGGAAACATTGATTTCAGTGATAAACAATGCTGACCACAGGATAAATGGTATAAAGAGGACTGAGAGACTACGGATAAAATTATTTTTATTTTTCCATAAAGTGAAAGTAGATCTCTAATACATAAAAAAAAGGGTTGTATCACTGTCTGAAGTATGTGTTCAGTCTTCACAGCCTCCTTTCATAGGCCTTAGTTGCAAAAAGGAACTTTTAACTGGTGATGAAACCGTCTCAGTTTAATCCTGATATGACCTACGTATGTAAACGAGACCTTCAGATAGAGACGACTGGAAGGGAGGCACGGGAGAACCAGAACCAGTAAAATGAGTGCTCATATACACTACCGCTTTTGTCCACAGGGACCGCCAAAATCAACAGGAAATGAACGTTCCTCGTAGTGGCTTTAAAGTTTAACCATCAATATCTGTTAATATCTGTCTTCTTATTTAAGTTATACACATTATTAACAGTTTTTTTTAATTGATATGCACATAAAAGTAAAGCGGTACTTTGCACAAACATTTATTGTCTGATTTTTTTTGCTTATAAAATAAATACACTAAGATTTGTGCTTTGTCTCCCCCTCTTGTCTTTCCACTCACTCCCCACATCCTCTCCACAGTCTGCATTGCAGTTTGCTAAAGGCAGTCACACAGACATGCACTAACTGGTTTAGTGACTTCTAGATGTCTTTCCAGCAATCCAATGTTACGACTGTGATATTTTGTTTGCATAGTGGGAGGAACATCGCATAAACTGTCGAGACGGTGCATCTCTGTGACTTCCAATTGAAGTGACGTGAACTCACTGCCTATACATCATATATATGTATATGTTACAACAAATAATTGCGTTTTGTGGACAAGAATATTGAACTTTTTGTGACTCTGCAGCCAGCATGTGGACCTATTTGGGTCTTGATTTGTGTTTACTTCCTCATGTCGTAGCTCCACCCTGTAGAATATAGACCTGTATGTCACCTCGGCATGTGCTCCACGTACGAACAAAAGTGTCTCTTGTTCAAAGCAACTGTCAACAAGCAGAAAAATTCAGAGATATCACGGGCAGATTGGAGACTCCCTGAAGGCCACAAATGAAAGAGCTGTTCCTCCTTTCCCTTCCATTCTTTATCTCCATCCGACCTCTTTCTTCTTAGTACACTTCCTTTCCTCTCTCTCTTGCTTCCTGTTTTATCTTGCCTCTTTTTTCTATCCCTCTATGTTTGTCTACTTGTTGGTGCTTCCTCTCATCTCTCTGTACAGTAACAGTAATGGTAAAAAGTGTGAGGTGGAGCCCTCACACGACTGCCTGTGATTCTTCATACTTCTTTAAACTCCTTTGTTTTCATAAACTAAAATTGGGAGAATCAAAAGAGAGAATCGAAGCAGCAGAGGCGGAAGTGTCCTCACTTTTAGTCACGAGTATGCGTCAAAGAACATTTACATTCCATAATGCAATCAGTGGCATCTTTTTCTCTTTGTATATCCCCACATCTTTCAAATTCCACACCCTGGTAATACTTTGTGGTACAAACTTAGATGACCTTGATGACTTGACAAAGCTCCTACAGAGCCAACTGTTTTCACAGGCTGAGTAGTTCTGCTCATGACAACTAACATTTGCGTGTAAAATTCTCGGAGTACATCCGTTGATTTTTTACAAGGGGAGGTGTTTTGCATGGTGGCCATATTTAATTTGGCAGAATATTTCATTGTTGTAAACAATGGCACGCTGTATTGGTGTTTGGAGCAACTTACGTTTGAATATTTTGTGATGAGAAGAGTTAAAGGGCCAACTTACCCAAGAAGATCCAAATGAATGACTATACAGCAGCTGTGTGTTCCAAGTTGTTGATGCTAAAAACTGCTTTTCAGCTAGTTCTCATTCGGTTTGTTCTTTAATTACCTTTCAGGACGTTTCTGAGAGAGCTGGAGAACTGTGCAGAGAAACCAGAGCTGGTGGGAACCTGTTTTCTAAAAAGGGTGAGTAGCTTAGAAACAGGAGACAAAATACCACCTTGGCAAACAGCATTATTTATGTGAAACGGGGCAGATTGTTCCATTTAGCCTGCATTGTTTAATGTGAATACCATAAAGACGTAAGTATATACTTTGGAACACCTCTGGCCTGCAGTTTCAGGAATAATTTCTCGCGATTAACCCGGTCAAAGGCCTTGGATGCATCAATAAAGAACATAAATACAGTGGAGTTTTGGCTTCCATATTTAGCAACTATTTCCTTTAGAGCGTAGATACACATATCGGTGCCATGTTTCCTTTTAAAGCCAAACTGATGATCAGTGGTGAGAACAAACATTTCCAACCTTGCTAGCAGGAAGGGCAATAGGCCTATAATTATCCATGCTATTTCATTTACCAGCCTTGTCCTTAATAACAAGCACTAACAATACAGAGGTGTTAGAATCTGGAAGCACACCATGGACCAGTAGACCAGTAAAGCACATAGCAAGCTGACGACAAAGCTTTGGACTGGCATATTTTAGATGTACTGCAGTGATATGATCCATACCTCAAGCTTTGTTATCATCTAGCAACATAATGGTGTCATAGACATCATCTGACCTGACTGCCATGTTTTCAGAGAGATCAACATTTTCAACTGCAACTTCATTCCTTTTAACCAGAAAGTTTGTGACGCTGCCGCCATTGTGAAATCTGGTGAAGTAACGTCAAGTTCCGGTCACATGACCGGAGCACAGCCAATAGGAACACTCTCTCAATGAAATGACCTGTGATTAGTCAAAGTCTCCCATCACGGGCTAGATTTTTTAAAGCCTGAAAACAGAGCATGAAGAGGTGCAGAAGTTTAGTTTTCTCTCAGAACACTTGAATTACAATATGCTGAAAGTTTTTTATGGAATTTTTTCCCGATGATGCCAAAAATATTCTGCCTACTGCCACTTTAATTAATGAGGAGATGAGGTCAACCAGCCAGTGATGTGCAGAATTGACAGCTGAAACTGGACCAGAAACGGACAAGAGATGATTTACTGTAGTCCCCCCCCTATTCACTCAGACATGTGTTTGTGTTGTCAGAAAGAAGAGCTTCAGGTGTATGAGAAGTACTGTCAGAATAAACCCCGCTCTGAAGTCCTCTGGAGACAGTGCGGAGACAGCCTCTTCTTTCAGGTAACCACACTGTCCAACATGATGCTAGAATTTACATCTCATAAACTAACAGGACAGGTGTGTTGTTGTTGACATGAACTTTTTGTTGCCTACAGTAGCTTTAACACCAAGTTAAGTAGGTCTGTCATCATGTCCCCTTCCTGATGGAGAATGTTTGATGTTTGTGACGTCAGGAATGCCAGAAGAAACTGGACCACAAACTGTCTCTGGATGCCTACCTGCTGAAGCCTGTCCAGAGGATCACCAAATACCAGCTCATGCTCAAGGTAACTAACTACCTGCACACGCACACACACACACGCACACATGTCAGGGAACTCTAAAGTCTGCTTGCTTTGGTTGAGTAGCTTGATTTGGCTACAAGATCTCATTAGAAATCATCCAGATTATGTTTGACTAATATTTCAGTATATTAATAACAGGTCATTATTTTGTGCAATTATCCGGCTAATTAGTTCAGCCTGCTCCACCTAATCCCCCACAGGAGTTCCTAAAAGCTCGTATTTTGAGCCCTGAGCCACTATGAGGCTTTTGAGTCCTTCACCACGGGGCTCCGAGTTCTACACATCTACTGCTACACCCCCTCATGTTGAAGGATTAGAGGTTAAAGATCCAAACTGGAACCGATCTGCAGACCTCAGCTACAAGTTAGGATGTTTAATCACCTCCTACAACTCACAGAATAAACACTCTGTGAAGCCTTTATGCCTTCGTGCTGGCGTCCGTCCGTCCGTCCGTCCGCCCAGTTCATTCTCGTGAACATGATATCACAGGAACGCCCTTAATTGGACAGATGGAAGGCAGACTGAAAACGGGGAGAGAGAAGGGTATGACATGCAACAAAGATCCCACAGGTGGAACTGATCTAGGGACGGTGCAGTTACGTGGCTGCGCTGTAGCCATTAATTCAATTCAGTTCAATTCAATTTATCTTTATATAGTGTCAAATCATAACAGAAGTTATCTCAAGACACTTTTCATATAGAGCAGGTCTAGACCGTACTCCCCCATGAGCAAGTGTCACAAAAGTGTGAGGTTGTTATTTAGATACCAGCAATGAAAGGTGTTTCCACCGTTAAGAAGGACCCAAAGCACCATAAAACAGTTTAAAAGATGTATTTAATCTGCTAATTAACTATTAAAACTATCACAATAAAACAGATAAATAAGATCAGATAAAACAGGCATGTGGCTATTGATAAAACTACAATAAGTATCCTTAAAATGGGGGTTACTAGAGTCCAATGCCACAGCGGCTAATAAACAGTTCAAAGCAAGGGAGTGTTTAAGT
>CAKALG010015077.1:0-14973 GCA_916700815.1 Helicolenus hilgendorfi | reverse complement strand
TCGTTCTCGCGCGTTCGCTCCACTCGCGTGCATGCGCGCACACTACACACTGCAGAAGCGTTAGTTTAGCTCTGAGAATATCTAGTAAATGTACAGTGGACGTTTGGGCAGAAATAAATGCTGCAGCTCCTCCAGACCAACAGAGGTTTCCCGTGTCTTGTGAAGTGACGGGATTCTGCAGCGAGAAACGTTGTCGTCTCCGACCAAAACTCTGGTGAATCAGCAGTGATTCATGGAGAGACCTACGTCTGGTCAGCTAACATTACTGCCAAGCAGGTGAAATATAGAGTGATATTGTGGTTTTAGCTGACGTGTGTCGCCTCACTGTTTTGAGCGATGCACGTTCATGTCTGTTAACAAGCATTTCTGATTCTTACAAACAGTCCCTTTAATCTACTTCTATATTATGACATTGCAACACTCACCCTCATCGAAGCCTCCATCAATTTCTCGAGTCTCTCTTGCTGTGATAAGGATGTAGGGATGCTCCTGCACAAAACTACAACACACAGACACATAAATAGGGATTTAAAACAAACAAACAACAAAAAACAAAACCCTATGAGTAGTCTTTCCTGATTATAAGGTACAAGACAGCCAGACATCTCACCCTGATAAGGGTTGGGGAGGGCGGGGAGAGAGCGTCGGGTTATGGTGGCTCTCCTCCAGGACTTCCTCCGTGCAGTGGGGTTGCAGGTGGGACTTGAAGGTCCCTCCTTGTTTTCTGTCTGCATGTCTGGTTTGTCTGTCTCTGACTGTCCTTCCCCAGCCTCTGTCCTCTGTGGGGTGGGAGACAGGGAGCCCTGACGAGGGGATTTCTTCGGGGGAGCTGTGCTGGGGCTTGTGGATGAGCATCTTTTCGATGATGTGTGTTTCACTGAGTCGACCTTTGTTTGATTGAACAAAATAGCAAAGTAGCAGTGAGTGACACTAGCATGTTATGAGTTCAGCTAGTTAGCTTAAAATGTCAGTTAACATGTCTTACCTCATTCTGAGTAACGTTATCATCAACAGCGACACTTCCGCAACTGCAAGGACATTTTATGAATTTAAAAGCTCATTACAGTCTAACTTTTAATACTAAATCGGTTGTCGGAACAGTAAAATATAAAATATAAAGATACGAACCTTTCTTGTTCAGCTTCCGAATGTTTTTCCGCCATTTTTTCTTTCAAATAGTTCTCTTCACAGCGCGCGCCCAACAAGCCAAGCCCTTTTTCTGCCCCAAGCATCATGGGAAATGTAGTGTACAACAAGCATTCATTCGAAGGCACCACTTGTAAATGATATGAGCTGATGCTTTTTTTTTTTAACATTACAGCATGTAAACATGTTCTAGTAAAGACACAAAATACAAGTATGAACCTGAAAATTAGCATGATATGGGACCTTTAATATATTTAAGACAATAATGTATTAATTGAAGACTCCAGGAAATCTAGAGAGGTGGCCTCGGTGGTGGAGGAATCCAATCATCTAGTTCTGAAGCCCCTTGGATCAAGCTGAGAGCAGGCGTTGACCTAGTAGTTCAAAGGGGCAACCCTGGCCTGATCTTCTTTGTATATATTGGTTGGATTTCTGAGATCTAGCTGAAGAGTTCTGGTGCTTTGGCCTCCAGAGTTTATAAGACCTTGTGCTCCACAGCTTTGACCTCCTTTATAGCATTTCACAATCACTGGCTGTTTTTTTTTGCAATATAGCAGTTATTTGCTTTGAGTGTAGTTCAGTCTTGATTATTAGCTAAAAATAGCCCTTCTCTCCCTTATCCAGTCGTAGCTAACTAATACTTACCAAAGTTTTTTCAGCGAACCACACACCTACGTTACGCCATTTTCTTGAGTTTTTATCATTTCAGTTGCTCACTCTTTGCACATCCCCTGATCTCCTAGTTATGACATTCTAATCTGTACATCCATCCAATTTCCCGACCCCTGAATGTGATGTTTACATAGATGAACAAACACATAGATAAATAATTATATACTAGTTCTAGTAAAACTTCATGGCTGTTCCATTTTAACAAAGCATCTTTAATTTTTAATAGTCACTTTGAGCATTTATTTAAGCTCACTGTATCCTGCTGAAATGTGTTCATAAGCACCATAGATTACTACGGTAACTAAGTGTACCCATGTGAAAACAATGTAAGAAATTGGGTGCAATATCCACAAACAAAACAAGTATAAGAAAAATATTATCATATAATTTTCAAATTGAGGAAAAAGAAAAGGTTAAACTGTTTCAGATTTCTTCATGTTGTTGTTAAAAACAGGCTCATTGACTTTAATACACATTTACCATAAGCCCACTTTTTTCAGTTCTTAACTACAAAACTAATTTGACTTCACAGCCTTTTCTCTGTTTGTATATGTATATTTTGTTTTGCTCTTTGTAAATTTAATGATGTTTAACAAATCAGTCCAGTGATACAATTTGTGGGATTATATCACTGAGAGGAAGCTGGAGTTATTCACATTTTGGATTTAAAGGCCCTTTTTGAACAGCTCCATAGCTCTTGAATGCTTGGTACAGTACTTGATTTACAATGCAATGGATTGGATTTCTATTTAATTTTTTTTAGGAAAAGCAATTTGTTTAAAATGCTGTAGTTTTTTCATCAAACAAAAGGTTTATGTAAGTTCATGTCAAAGATAAACAGTTATCTATGGCTGATCTCTGAGACCAGCATTTTTAGTAGTTAAGATCAGTTGGTAATTAAACTGAAAGTTCACAATCTTCCACAAGCTTTTCTTCAATCAGCTGATACTTAATGAGATGGCACGTTTGTTTTTGCCAGTGTCATGTGTCCCTGATCACTCTTTACTTACCTGCTTATTAGAACAGGATAGTTCATGACCAGCTGGACATGCTCATCCTTTCCATGTTGCAGACAAAACACTTGGCAGACTCCATAATTTGTATCTGTAAGTCTTTATAAGTCTGTTAGAGATGTTTTTTTTCACTTTTTACAAAATCAAGGAGAGGAATCAAAAAAATGAAAAACACTTTTGCAATTCTCTCGGAGAACGCCCTTTTCTGTGTTCCTGTATGTTTCACGCTGGCTGGCACACAGTCTCGCACTCCACTCAATACTGCTGTCTTCATGGCCTTGTGTGGCAGCCGGGAGGGACAGATGAAGAAAGAGAGAGAGAGAAATGTAGAAAAATATTATGAAGAAAAGAGAATTGAAAAAAAAAAAGAGCTGATGAAAAAGCAGAAACGCAGATGGTTAAGGAGGGGCAGAGCAGGACGAAGGAAGGGATACACGGAGTGTTCAGTACTGCACGCCATGACTGTCTTAGCTGTCTCGTGTATGTCACAACAGCTTTAATTCTCTTCCTCCGCCAAAGTTTTCTCTCCCTTTACAGTTTGGTTGGTGAGTGCAGCGGTCGCTGTTGGCACTGAATTCAAGAAGGCAGCCTGAGAGTTCCTTTGCCCAGCAGGAACTGCAGGACACGGTCCACCAGCAGAGCGGCGACAAAGTCCACCACCAGAACCTGGGCAATGATTAATTTGAACTGCAAGGAAGTAAACAGGAAGTAGGTTACCTTATGGAGATGGATGATTGGGTTTATTTACCGATGTGATCTGTTGATTATGTTCGTTCATATATGTACTAGGGCTGTCAAAGTTAACGCGATAATAATGGGTTAACGCAAATTAGTTTTAACGCCACTGATTTATTTTAAGGCATTTACAAAACTTGTGATTTTTAAGTTGTGGCAGTCTCATATGAAACTAGAAAACCTAAGGAATCCATTGGTACCAATCATGTCATACTAGCTTGTCGTGATGAAGGCTAAATAACGCTCCAATCTTACGCTAAATTTTGGTGAGGAAAAACTGTCATGGCCATTTTCAAAAGGGGTCCATTGACCTCTGACCTCAAGATATGTGAATGAAAATGGGTTCTATGGGTACCCACGAGTCTCCCCTTTACAGACATGCCCACTTTATGATAATCACATGCAGTTTTGGGGCAAGCCATAGTCAAGCCAGCACACTGACAGCTGTTGTTGACTGTTGGGCTGCAGTTTGCCATGTTATGATTTGAGCATATTTTTTTATGCTAAAAGGGCTTCTGGACAATATTTATCATTGTTTTGTCATATTGTCATATATGTTGTGTTTTGTTTTGTTAATTGATTTCCAATAATAAATATATACATACATTTGCATAAAGCAAGCATATTTGCCCACTCCCATAAGAGAAATACTTGACAAATCTCCCTTTAAGGTACACTTTGAACAGATAAAAAATGTGCGATTAATTTGCGATTAATCGCGATTAACTATGAACAATCATGCGATTAATAGTGATGAAATATCTGAATCGATTGACAGCCCTACTTTTTACCTTATGGAGTACATCCTTATTACAAGGTGATTTCAACAAAACAATATATCGTAAAATAACATCTCAGCTCACCTCAGTTGGAATATCTACAAGAGCAAACTGTTCATTGAATTCTGGCGATGAACCAGAGAGAAGTCCCACAATCGCTAAACCCGACAGAGCGATACTCCATAGTAGAGGTCGATTCTCGCTGAGAGACTCCATGAAGGGGTGGCCCTGTCGGACACAACAAGAAATACTGTGAGTTCATATATAAAATAATGCAGAGACAACAAATATTGATGGTATTAAGAATAAGTACCTTGTAGTTAATGGCAAAGGTGGCCATCTGCATGGCCATGGACATTATATACACAGTGCTGTTAATTAGACTGGGTTCAAACTCTTTATACAGATCTGCAAACATATCCGCTCTGCAAAAGACAAAGGACAGGTGAAATGTTATTACAATGTATTAATGTAAATATTTAACTTGTAAAGCAGCTGTTAACTCTCTCTCTCTCTCTTTCTGTGATTTACCTGGGTGGACTTCTGCTTTGTGCCTCTTTGTAAAGATACACTAGACTACAGAAGTGAACAGCGAACTGCAGCAGCACAGTCAACACCGTATAGAGATTGAAGATGTTTGGTAAGGGCCGCTCTCGAGACAACGTTTTCAGTGGCTGTGCGAAACAGAGGGGAAAAAAAGATCATTAATCTATCAAAAACAGTAGTGTCATAGAAGAAACGCATTCAGTAAATATAATCTTGCTAGGAGAACAAATCAATCAGAAACATGACATGAATCATCTCACCTTTGATCTAGAGATGAAGAGGAAGCATCCGGCCAAGAGCAGGCCTTGCAGGGTCGCCTGGAAATCGCTGAACTTGACCCCCTCGAGGTAGAGCACAGACTGGCTGTATGCCAGCACCAGGGCGTTGAGAGCGAGGATCTTGAACATCTGGAGCGTTGTCACCAGAGTGCAACGGCCTTGCTTTATTACATGGCAGACTGGGGAGGGGGGGGGGAACAAAAGTTTCAGTGGTGGTGAGCGGCTTCATGTTCAGATCTTTGCAAACTGTGTCAAGAGCTGAAATCATTAAGGTGTGTTACTCACTGCACTGTATGGAGGAAAGTTTGGAGGTGAAGGGGGCAGCGATGGAGGCATCACCCAGTTTCACTACTTGTACCTGATCCTCTTCAATTTCCCGTAAGACTTGACTGATCCTCTCCTGTTACAGAATAAACCCAGATGTTTAGACCAGTGCACTACAACTAAAGGCACATTTATTCTCTTTTTTGAGCTGATTTTGTGAACGTTGGTAACTGGGGAGGAGGCTAACATGGAACTGCAGGCTAGTGTACTGCAATCAGTGATCCGGTGAACATAAATGAGTTTCAGCCACTGTAAGTACCACGGATGAAAATTACTTGCTTTTCGATGAATGTCGCTTTTTTCACCTAAATTTACTAGCTATAAGTTAACAATCAGGTAGAAAATAAAATATGTAATAATTAAGATCAGCGAGTAGCTCTCTCGTTTCACAATACATGTGTTTGCATCCCTGAAGTAAATGGTAAACTATTCCCTTCTTGAAGATACACACCTTTTGTGCTGCCATCTGCTCTTCGCTCTTCACCCTATGCCTTGCCGCCCTCGAACTCAGTTTACCTCCTGAACTGACCGGCGGTAACGGTCTGGATTCTGCTGCCGGTGCCTCCTTTTCTCTCCCCCGTTTCCTTCTTTCAGGCATACGCTCAGGGGTGTTGGCCAACAGAGCAACACCTGAGGAAAAATGACCGTCACTACACACTGTTGGGTTGGGGTCACACATACAGTACACACGTGCTTTCAGTCTTGGTGGTTGATAAATCTCACCTATGTGGGCGTGTTTGAGAGCTCCGACATCATTCGTGCCGTCACCACACATAAGTGTCACATAACCCAGCCCCTTTAGACTCGTGATGACAAATTCCTGAAACAGAACGGGAAGTTATTGTAGTTAATAACTTCCAAACGACCCTTTAGATACTTTTACATTGTTACAAACAGAACCATCAATCTGTTATACTCAAAAAACTGATTCACAAAATGCCTTTCAACAACCCCCCAGAGAGATTTTACCTTCTGTTTTGGGCTGACACGGGCGAACACCTGTACGTAAGGCAACAGGGAGTTGAGTAGCTTGGGGTCACAGCTCAGTCTGGCGAGCCCCTCCCCCGTTACACACAGGTCAAACTGTTGCACGAATGAGGAAACGGAGGGAGGGGGCAGCGGTACACACACGCTGCCATCTATGGACTCCCATTGCCAAGTAACTGGAAAACAAAATAACATCAGAGGTGAGTGATTCTGTACTTTGTCCTTGGTCAAAACACCCTCTGCAAATGGATTACTACACTTAGCTTTATGTGCTTTATCACTGACATCGTTCTCTGTTACTTGAGAAATACATGTAATTCTGTCAAGCGATGGCTTGTCTTACCCTGACCGGGGCTTAGCTGCAATACAAGTGTGTGTTCTTTCTGGATGAAGTGGAGCTCTCTCGCTACATGGCACGCCGTCAGTGGGTTGTCGCCTGTGATCATCACCACCTGAAAGCAAAGGGAGGGGAATTATCCATCTTAAAACCACGCCATTTGAGTATGGGTGCACTGTGTGTCGTCAGCTCATTTACATGATGAGATGCCTCCTGGATCTCTCTGATGACGGCCTTGCTGTCACTCTTGAGGGGGCAGGACACAACCATGAACCCGGCGAAATGCAAGTCACACTCCAGAGCGTCGCGACTCATCTCCCGGACCTATGACACCCAAACAGACTCATCTCAGTTTGTAAATCTATTCTCATCAGACAATCTCTGATAGTTTTGAGTAAAATGAAATACGAACCTGCTGATGGCTGAGGTGTCCCATCTCTTTGTAACCCAAGGCCAGCACTCTGGCCCCTTCCCGAGACATTTCCTTGTGGACTTCATCGTAATCCGCCGGACATTCTGCAAACTATGATCACAGCCGCGTTAGAGCACCATAGGTACGCTTGACAAGCCTAGATTAGAGCATGTATGTACAGTATTAAAGACATGTACCATTCCTCTGAGTGTCTCTGGAGCTCCCTTCACAGTTGAAATGTAGCAGAGTTCAGTGGAGCCGAGTTTCTCGTAGGAGGCGAGGACTGACATCCTCTTCAAAGCGCTGGCAAAGTGGAAACGCTGGTGGATCTTTAGTCCCTGGGTTTTGATGCCTCGTGCAAACACCTTTTCATCTGGTTAATGAAAAACACACACTTAAACCTAAAGTAGGCAGAATGTTTTTGGCATCATAAGGCAAAAATAATTCCCCTAATAACCTGTCAGTATATTGTAATTCAAGTGTTCTGAGAGCAAACTAGACTTCTGCACTTCCTAATGGCTCTGTTTTCAGGCTATAAAAAATGTAGCCCTTGACGGTAGACTTTGACCAATCACAGGTCATTTCAGAGAGAGAGAGCGTTCCTATTGGCTGTGCTCCGGCTGGTGGGCGGTGCTTGGTATTTCCTCAAGTGATCTCAACATGGCTGCCGGGTCACAAACTTTCTCATTTTACAGCTAAACAGTACACTACAAGATGTCTCTGAAAGCATTTTAGTTGAGAAATAGGCATTACAGTAACAGAATATTGATTCATATTTGATCAGCGCTGCCTAGTTTGACCATTTAATTGGTGTTAGCAAGTGATTGACAGCTGCTTAGAGACGGCACGGCTCCAGCTCGGCTCCAGCTCGGCTCCAGCTCGGCTCTGATTGGTTGTTTTCTTCCAGTCTCTGAAATCTTGCAGATGCCATTAGGAGCACCGGAGGACATAAAAATAACTTTTTAAAATCATATTTGCTCCATTTCTACGCACTGCTGCTTTAAGTACTGTGCTATTGAGAACAAAAATACCTAAACACTAACATTTACAGTAACATCCAAGGCATTAAAGAACAGTATTAAGCCACGTTTCCACCAACAACTCCCTGGTGTAATTTTAGGAACTACTTTTCAAGGAACTAAAAGGTTCCTTCAGCTCATTGCTGTCTGCATATCCACACCGGTCTAAAGACCTGCGAAGATCAGGCTAATTAGTCCACTGACACGAGGGCTGCTGGTGGTCGCAGCGGTAAACACACTCTGCAAACTGCAATTCAGTGTGTCCGCCCAGATCATCTAAAAACACGTAGAAAAAAATAAACCGTAGGTTTCGTCTCACTGCGTTGACATTTACTGCTGCATGTATTTATGTTGGATGTAATGAATGAAATACAGTGGAGGAAAATAAAAATAAGAGCATCTGTCTCTGCAGTAAATCATCTGTTGAGTGTTTGATGGTTATTTATTTGTGCTTTAGAACGTAAGCGCCGTGAAACAATCAGCTTTCTGTCTTTCACTGCATTGCTCGCTCACACAATCTCTCTCTTTTTCTGTCTTTTTTAAAATGAGACAGGAAGCCAACAGCAAAGCCTAACTTTACTTTTAAAGAGAAATGCTCTCCCCTCGCCCTAAAATGGTACTAAATCTATACTAGAGTACCTCCTTGTATTATGAATGAAGCGGTAGAGTTGAAGCAGCGGCGATATGTGTGTGTTTCACCAATCAGCGACGGTCATCCCTGCAAACTCCACCCCGAAAGTTCCTGTACTTTCAGAAAGTATTACCACCCAACCAGGGCCTTTTTGGGGGGTAAAAATGCCCCGAAAAATGTCTTTGACTTAATTTAGACCTTGGTCCCTGCGCTCAATACCCTATGATTTCCTGAAAAGGTTGCTAGTTCCAGTGGAAAGTTCATGTGGTCAAACAGGGGCTTAATTCTAAGGTGCACTGGTCAAGTTACACCACCAAGCTGAACACAGAAGGTTTGGTGCAAACTGAAAGATGTCCTCTCACACACCTGCCGCTGCCCTGCACTGTGCATTCAGTAGAGGTCATTTCCCTGTACCTTTAGTGAGGATCCAGTCAGCGGCGGTCAGCATTGCCTTCTCCAGTGGATCTCCGACCAGCTGTCCATCATCCAGAGTGACCAGTGAGTGACAGGTCGCCACCACCCGATGTGTCTCGACTGGGATCTCAGAAACAGGCATCACCTCCTTTCCTTCTCTGTAATAAACGCATACATCGGTCGTTACCCTTCACACAGTGCAGAGGTATGTAGATATGAACTAGACCATAGCGTAGTATACTTTGTGTTTGTGCGTCACAAATAATGAATGAATGTTAGCCAGGGTTTACCTGAGGCCTGCTACTCCTCGTACTACCAGACTGTCACTGGTTAGTGTTCCCGTTTTGTCAAAACAGCAAACCTCCACCTTCCCTGCAAACGGTATCCTGAAGGGCTCGGTACAGAATACCACTAAAGCAGAGGAAGAAGAAAAAGATTAGAATGAATCACTGCTGTTACAAGCTGTGCATTATAAGCTGCTTTGTCCAGGTCTCTTCATCTATTCAGGATAGGAGCACACAGACTTACAGAGTTTAGCCAGGGCGATAAGAGACGTGTTCACAGCCAGAGAAAGCTCTATGGGGAGTTCTGGTGGAACCACCGAAGTGAGGATTAGCGTGCACTCCAGAAACAGCTTGTAGCGGTTCCTGCTGGCGTCTTTGGTCCCTGAGAGAGTAACACAAAGCACAAAGATAGATATTACTTATGCCCTCACCTCCAACTATTACTTTGACTCTGTTAAATAATGAATGACACCTTAATGAATTGATTCTGTGAACCTCACCTTCTACCCACACATAAAGAGCTGCAGCGATGGCGAACACGAGGAGGAAGAGGATGAAGATGAAAGTCTCCAGGTTGTTTGCCGTCACTCTTTTCACACCGAAGAGGATGGTCCGTAACAGTTTACCCTGGAGGCAAGTTTGAACACACAATCAGTACACTTTTGCAGCTGACTCAACATCGGACAGATATCCGATTCAGTATTGGCATCGGTGCATGCCTAGAAACATTACTACTAGGTGTTGCCTGAGATGATGAAAACAAGGGGAAATATATTTTTTAAGACAAGACAATAGTCACATAAACTATTCAAATTTTTATAAATGACTGACTATTCAAAAATCATGACCCATCTCTATTATACACTAAAGACAACCTACTTATTAATATTATACTCCATTTCTGATCCCCCGAAATGTTACACACTGTTCCTTTAAAATGCATGACAACAAAGAAAGTAGCGTGGTAACAGAAATACTGAGCAACTTCCTCACCTGAGAGGTGTAGAATCCTGTTCTCAGTACGTAGGCCACACAGCCGTTGTCTAGTGCTGCACATAAAGGAGAAGATTAATGGGCTGGCATCTTGATTAGATGATGAAGACGGGAAATAGATGCAATATTGAATTCACTAATTCAACAGCCAGTATGTGTTATGGGTGGCAGATAAATGAAATGAGGAATTAACGCTTACGTTTGAGTCCAGCGCTGGCCTTTAAAGGGGGGCTATGTTGAACCACCTTTGTGCCCCCAGAGATGACGTGGAGTCGAGAGTCTGCCTGCGTGTCCAAAATTCGATCCGGATCCAAATCCTCCACGGGCTCCTGCACACTCCATATTGTCAGCAGTAGTTACGATACCCCACAATAATACCATGCCATTTAGAATAACTGAGGCGTACCCTCCAAAGTCTATGCCCTCAGCTCTGTATGGTGTTATCATACATGTATTAGTTTGCCTCTAACCTTCATCTGGGGCACCGACTCTCCGGTCAGCATGGCCTCATCCACAATGCAACGACCCCGGAGTAGCAGCACATCACACGGCACTAAGTTGTCATGAGGTGAACGTCCTGTGAAGCAGAGAATACACATTTTAAACACACACTAACAGACCTGATCTGATGTTTGTGGTGAGAAGTCATAAAAATGTTGACAGGTAAATTTACCTATAGAGACGATGTCACCAGGGACAAGCTCGTCACTTGAAATAGGTCTCCACTTCCTGTTGCGATATACCTGGAACAAAATGCATGAAATAAATTAGGGATACTTTAACCTCATCATCACAATATGAAACTATAAAACCTAAGGAATCCATTGGTATCAACCATGTCATACTGGCACGTCGGGAAGGAGTTTAAATAACGCTCCAAAGTTAGGCTAAATTTTGGAAATGAAAAACTTGCATGGTAGTTTTCAAAGGGGTCCCTTGACCTCTGACGTCAAGTTATATGAATGAAAATGGGTTCTATGGGTACCCACGAGTCTCCCCTTCACAGACATGCCCACTTTATGATAATCGCATGCAGTTGTTTGCATGCAGTATAAATGTTATTTTCTCCTATTCTAAAATGGCGTGTTTGAATATTTCTGCATACTGGGGTCCCTAAACAGTCTTGGAATTACATAAATTGGGTATCACTGTAAAGCTGAGGCTCTTGTGAATCCAATGAGCCCAACTACATTTATGTGCGATGATGTTAGTCCCCATTGTAGCTATTTCATTATAGTGAGACCATTTTTTTAAACTTGACCTCACTGTATAAAATGTGGTGACCTCTAGGATAATCACAGCCTCATGAAACTTTACAGCCACAAACTAAAGACCTAGAGCATTCAGAGGATGGATGGCTTCCCCAGGTAGATTGACAATAAGGGGGTATCTGAGCAGTTTCCAGAACAGAAGTCATTACCATCTTCGCCGAAAAATGCAATTCTTGCAGAAATCTCAAAATGTCAGAAGTTTTTGAAGCGAAATCACAGCATGGCTTTTTCTATGGTGTTCCTCAAGGTCTTGGTATCTTAATGTGGTGTTTTGGAGAGATTATTGATCAATATTTATCAATTCTCGATAGGTAAAAAATGGTTAAATTTAGCACCAAATCTGTGTAGCAAATGGTATCAAACCAAAAATTGATGCAGCATCTAATGAGACATAATAGAACGTGGGAATGGCCATCATATACTTATATCATAATGTTCTAAGCCATTCTACACTTTCACAATTTATTTTAATTAATTCATGTTTATTTCTTATTAATGACTAGAACTTGACACACAGTGCTGAGCTGCATCTCAAATTAATCTTCAGGTTCTCTGCTTTCAGATGATGTACACCACTTCTATGTTACATCTACTGTTGACCTGCTATCTCCCCCTAAAGACACCCTGTAACTCCCTAAAAAAAGACAAAACAGGTTTATGAAAAAGAGGGAGGAAGTGGAAAAAGGTTATATACTACATTTCAAGCTCAATCAAGCCTACCTGGATCATGTAGGGCTTGTTTCCCATACGGCGGATTTCAGACATATTCCTCATTTGCTGTTGGACCAGAGAGGCCTCGAACGCCACCAGCATGAACAGCGTGAAAACACTGTAGTACCAGTATTCGTCCAGACACCACAACCCCACACAGAACACCTGATGGACGGCAGACAATAGATAGCGTCACATGATTACAAGGTCAACAACATCTTATCTAAAGCATTCAACAAAAATTAAGTCAATTTTTTACAACAAAACCAACAAAATCATAAAGAAACATTTTCACACACGTACCTGGAAAACAAAAAAGGGAGCTGTGGCCCTCTCTTTGAAGAGCTCCAGGAAATCTGGCACCATCATCTCAGCGCGATTGGTGCCGTAGCGTTTTTCTGCAGCTCTGAGTTCGGCCTCCTCCTGGTAGCCGCGCCAGGACTGAAAGTTGCCCATTGGGTTGTTTATGGGAAATGCTATCGGAAGGAAGCATTTCTTCTCTCTGTGGTCGAATACGTAGCGGATCTTTTGAAACTCAAGAGATAAAATCCCCTCCCCATTTTCATCCTGTTGGTCAGAAAAAGAAATAAAATGAAAATTACAGCGTTCATTCAAGAAAGTTCAATTATTTTTTAGGGCTGACCCGAGTATGTAATAATTAAGTATAGATCCCCAAATAGTCCATGAAATAAGGAATAATCCCATAACATTATTCATCTTTCAGTGCAGTGCCACTGTAACGGGCACTGAAATGGGGGAGATGGAGACAGACAGAAAGAAGAACATGCCTCCAAATACTTTCAAATATTCTCACCGAAGCTTTGAAGCCCAAACAAAATGGTATTTGGGACAGCCCTAATTATTTTCTTCTTAGTCATTTTTCCCTGAACACAAGCGATTGTCAGGGCTTGTATCTTTAGACAAGTCCAATCACAAATGAGAATATAAAACAATGATATGTTTGCAAACAATGGGGCCATGCCAAACTCAATGGAAAATCAATGGACAGGATTGACTAAGCTGATGTAGATTTCGAACAACTGGCGAGATCAAATGGTGTGTGACATAATATGAGCTTTGCAGACAGAGAATGTAAGATCTGGGACATGTTTCCAATTAAAGCAACTTGGATCATGTGAACTGACCTGGTCCCTCTGTAGGGCCACGAGCTCGGCAGATCCGTTGTTGGGGGTGGGTATGACCTTAGCCAGCGTAGCCTTCTCTGGGTCTGGGGTCTGTGTGTTCAAATGAACAGGTGACAAATTCAAACACTGTGGCAGGTCACGGTTATTTTTGGTATAGCTGTGTGCCTCTAGGTGAGACATGCTCTTACATACAGCAGCTTGATCAACATGAAGTTCAGGCATATTCTTAAAGGAACGTAACTCTACATTTGACCGCAAAAAGTGAACCTGGTTATGCTGTTGATACAAATCTATTTTAATCATCTATCACTGTAAAATGTATTGTGGTATCATTCTTAATACTGTCACAAAAAACAATTTCTCTTCTACATTGGCAGTACAAAGCTGCTACTAGCAGTAAGGTTATCTCGTGAAATGCTAGTTGAAAATGACACTTTCACATCCTATTACCATACAATTAATAGACACTGAACAGGTGATTTTCTATACTTAAACAGATACCATTATATTGAATCAATCAGAAATTGGTGTTTAGGTTTGCATGATACATTTCTTTTCTATATCATCCTCCTCTAGTAAAACTTGCTTGAAAGAAAAAGTCACAGAGGTTTTTAAATCCTGCTTGGCTGAGAGAAAGCATCTGCACATTTACCAAACTTATGGCAAAGATAAAAATATGTCTGTGAGAAATGTCATTGCTGATTCAAACTTGTGATGAAAGATGGATCGTTGGTGGCTACAGAGGTCATCCCTACAACCATTAATAATCAGGGTTTAAAGCCTGCCCTGTTATAGATCAAGACATGGAACTGTGATGCTGGAAACTTGAATTTCCCTCTGGATCAATAAAGTTACTATCTATCTATCACTGTAAAGCAACAAAAAGCAACTAAAATATGGTTTGACAATTGTATTACTGGGCACTTGCATACATTTGAATGAAGGACAAATCTATTATTTTTAATGAAAAGAATAAATATAAAGAGTGAATTTCCAAATAAAGGCTCTATAGTTGTACAGAGATTTGTAAATACACTGTTTTTTTCAGTGAATGATGCACATGTTTTGTGATCTAGCTGCTGTAACACCTCAATAATAAGCAAATAAATAATAATAAATAAGTAAGTCTGTCCATCTCTGATCTCTGTGTACAAGCAATATGGAAAACAGCGACACATTGATGAGACTATCTACACTATCATTGTTGTTATAACTCATGTTTACCTTGGAGCAAGTGAGCCAGCAGTGCGCGTGCACGGACCAATAACCGGAGAGC
>CAKALG010015076.1:0-22558 GCA_916700815.1 Helicolenus hilgendorfi | reverse complement strand
GATGTTATGGTGTTTTCCAACTGGTTAATAAACTCATGAAAACGCTGGTGTTACTGATTACATCAGACATTTTACAAGAAAAGATGACGCTCACTATCTGTAGAGCGCTTACTTTGATCTTTAACCTTGGATGTCTGTGTGTCTGGCCTCTGCGGTCCAGCTTTCGCTGTGGGGATGTTTCCACCCAGCGCACACTGGCTGTGATCGCACGGCGATTGCCTCATTGAAGTTATGGTTCCCTTATAGCATTGGTTTTAAATCCAAAGTATTGCCAAATAGGCGCTTTCACTTTGACACAAGGTCCTCCATCATCGTCTTGTCTGTCAACTCTCTCTTGTCCCGTGTGAAATATGACACATGCTACTCTGTGCTGAGACTCCATACAGAGCAGAAATTTTCACTTTCAGTTTGTAGCGTCCATCTATGTATTGATAACTCAGCGCTGATACGCGGAAATGAACTAAATGGGTTTTATTTCTATAGTTTAAAAAAAAAGCAAAACAACGGTCGGGCCGTGGGCAAGTAATGTAATTGGTGTATGTCCGACCACTGTGCAACACCGTTAACACCGACTACCACGGATAGCCTTAACAGGGTTAAGTGATAAACACAAAGGTATAATAAAAACGCACAAACCTGCACTATCTGTTGCTCTTGTTGCACAGACTGCTGCTGAGACTCCTGTATCTGTTGCTGCTGCGGCTGGACCTGCACCTGAACCTGCACCAGAAGACAGTGTCTGTCAGAGAGCTTTCATTTCAAGAACAGAGCTCTTAAACATTGATTTGTGACCAATTAGGGTGCTGATTTACCGGACAAGCCAGCTCCAACAATGACCCTGCCACCTCTGTGCTGTCTGTGTAGATGCAGTTAGCCTCTTGTTGGTAGACCATAGTGGTGGTGGTGGTCGTGTTATCTCCGACTTGCTGACCGAACTCCTGCAGGGCATCTGCGCCCTTGCTGGCCAGGGACTCCAGGAACTCCTTCATACGATGCTGAGGGATGCTCCGAGCTTTCTGCCTCACAAGCTCCTCATAGGAGCCTGTACCATCCAGGGAGTTGTTCATTGCTGCTGACAGTGTCTTCTTCTACAGGAGAAGGCAGAATTTAAATTAGTTGCAGACTTAGATACATTATCTATCTGTATCAACAAAGAATGACCATGAATCACATTTCAATAACCATAGCCTATTTTCCCGACATGCCAACATGACATGGTACCACTGGATTCCTTAGGTTTTAGTTTCATATGATATCTGTACCTTCACTCTAGTTTTAAAGCTGAGCCTGCTACAGTATAGCCTCTAAAAAAAGTAAAGTCGGCCGAGGGCGCCTTCAACCCTCAAGGAGTGGTCAGTTGAAGGTTACATTCGATATGCAGCAACTGAACTGCTTCCAAAACAACTTTGTCACCAGGAGCTGGTTTCAACAAGAAGGTATATACAAGTATATATATTTGTAACAACAAACAAATGTAATTTCTCCTCCACGTCGTTATGGTTTACCGGTTTGTAAAACTAACCGCTATTCTAGATTGTTTATCCCCTCTGCAATCAGATTATTGAATGCTCCTTAGATTTTATATTTCTTATGGACTTTTATCCTTTTACGTCACAGATCCTTTTATCCTTTATTAGACTGATCCTTCTGTTGTTCTTATTCAGTCTGTTTATTTATGAGTTTACATCCATGTCTGTCCAAAATGCCATCACTTCATCATTTCTTCCTATTAGACGTTAGTGTAAAATTGTCACAATTAGCATATGAATTCTTGCCAAAAGTGTGTTTTGTGAGATCACAATGACCTCTGACCATTCAGTTCCTAATCAGTTTATCCTTGATACAGTTAAAACTGTACATCCTCCTGGGAACCGAGTTTAAAAAAGTGTTCAATTACTTTTCTTTTGTAATTTCCTTCCTATTTAGGGTTAAAAGAAAATCTTAACAATTTAGGCTTGTTAAACTGTGGACTGCAGTGGACTACAGGACTATTTCAGTGTGAAAAGACAAAAAAAAAAATGAACAGATTATGGCTGTAGAGTGATATTAAACCAAGAATACATTCAAATTGATTAAAAAAAACACACATGCCATAACACTGCCTAAAAAAGCCTATGATGTGCCCTTTACAATACACCAGGGGTTGATAGAGTAGGAGAAAAGAGTAAGAGGATATGCACGAGGACAACGTCCACTACAGAGGACACATGTGAGTGGGGTGGGTCTCAGGAGGATCTAGTGTTTACAAACAGACCCACACATCACTGACACACAGTGGCAGCACAGACAGATGGTATAATAGGAAAGGGTTAAATCTATCTCTCTGTGTGTACGAGCAGGGACAAAAAGCGCGGCCACTTTCCAAATCCAATGCAGTATTCAAAGCAGTGATGGAAACAAAGCTGCATAATGACACAACATGCACAACAATTAAAGTTATGATTTATGCGCATGGTGCAATAACAACAGCTAACCTAAACAGCTGATTTACGTTACACAACAAGCTAGGTTAGCATGCTAACTAGCCGCGTGTTGTTTGACAATAACATCCAGCCACAAAGTGTAATAATGCGATAATGTGTGCAAACAGCAGCTACGCAGCAGGTTGTACATAAACGACCGGTAACTGGAGTAACTTTCCCGTCGGTAACGTTACACCGACTACATTTACCTGTTAGCTTTAGAGCTAGCAGGCGAACGTTAGCAGGCTAGCTACCTCTCTTCTTCAAATTGGCCGAGTCCCGAGTCGCTCCTCTTCCAACGAGAAGTGTCTCTGACGTCTCCCTATGGTTGATTTATTCTTTACTTTTCTTTATTTTCCTTTAGATAGATAGCTGTAGTTGTGTTCTTTTTCTTCTAACAACTCATATTTCGCAGGGGCGCCATCTTACAACAGTAAACCATACAACCAATAGCAGTGCGATTTGTAACTCTGATCGTGATATCGCGATATTTGGGTGTCCCGTTAAAGGCGACAACACACAGGAGGAATAGCCGTCGAGATCAGCGAGATGTCAGTCCACCTTAAAACCTCAGTTCTGCCAGACAGACGCTCCTAGTGGTTCACTGGCTTCTGGATCTTTTAAGGTAGTCCTGAAGAGATGCACTGGATATAAGGGACTCAATGTAAGAATCAGAAATTTGCTTGTTAACAGTGACACTTGTGGTTGTAAAGTCAACAACACGTCATGCATCATCTGTCAAAACTAGTAGAAACCCATCCACGATGTGGTGCTTTGGATACTGTAAAGCCTGTTTACTTATCAAATGATGTTACTGTAAACACTCTAAAACCACACTATTAAAAATATGGCACGATGTATGTCAATGGAGAGAATAACATATACCCTGAAAAACAAACTGGGTGTTTATGAGGAAATATGGAAATCATTTAATGATTTCATAAAAAGTAGTGATATTGGTGAGCTTCTACAGGAGGAATAATTAAGAAAGGATACATACAAATTCACAATAGTGGTAGACCCTGAGAAGGGAATGGACTCTTGTTTTTGAAAATCTTTTTATATTATTTATTATTTATTTTCTATATATTTATTTTCTGTTTATGTGTATCTTCATTTTGTTAGAGGTGCCATTTAACTGTTTAATTATATGATTGATACTGTGAAGCTGTATATTGATTTTCGCCCTGTGAGAAAGGGAAAAGTTAGGAGAGAACGGGTGGGTGGGTGGAGTATGTTATGTTTGTTAAAGTAAATCCTGTATTGAATATATTGCATAATAATGCTGATGTTTGTGTAACGAAAAAAAACAATAAAGATATTGTTAAAAAAAACAAAAAAAAAACGACACTATTAGTGTTTAGAAATTAGTTTTTTTTACAGATATCATAGGAAACTAAAGCCTAAGGAATCCAGTGGTACCATGTCATGTTGGCATGTCGGAAAACAAGGCTATGAATTTACACTAAATTTTGACAAGGAAAAACTGACATGGCGATTTTCAAAGGGGTCCCTTGACCTCTGACCTCAAGATATGTGAATGAAAATGGGTTCTATAGGTACCCACGAGTCTCCCCTCTACAGACATGCCCACTTTATGATAATCACATGCAGTTTTTTTAATGTAGTCTAAATGTGTTATTTTTGCCTATACTTAAATTTAGCAGAAGTTTAGAGCGTTATTTAACTATAACTCATATCTTCACTCTAGCTTTAAAACAACCTCAGAAAGACCGATTGCGCTAAAGAAATTAGTGGCATTAAAACAAATTTGCGTTAAAGTGTTATTGCGTTAACTTTAACAGCCCTAATATACACATTACCTATTACTCTCACCCACCCTTAGATTGAATATAGAGTGAAGGCACCAACAGTCATAGCCAAAATATCATCACATATTAAGTCAAACGTATGATTCTGATACTAAATTATTACTTATAGGATAATATTTACATCAGCTTCAGAAAATTCCGGTTATTAACACAGAGACATTGCAGTTTTTTTGGAGTATTATTTATTCTTGTCTCCTGTCAAAAGGACAACCCTCTGAGTCTTAAAAAATACACATGATGGTTTGGCAGTGATCAACCACCTTTGTAAGAAAATCATGTATGGCATTTGAGAGCATCTCCTCTGTGTAACACCAGCGTAGAGCCAATATTATATTAAAATACACGAGGTACACCTTGTTGGACAATACGTTCAACAAAGAAGAAACACTGTTAGTGAATATTATTGTGGCAGATTTAGAGAAAGAGCAAGAACAATTTCAGTCAGACAGATCTATGAAAGAGATGAATAATCATTGCAGTATCTGATTTGAGTCAATCTCAGTCCTCGCTGATATCACACATTAAGTGATGCAAACAATTTGGCCATGTATCTGTGGGCTCATGGGAAGCAGGACGTGCGGCTTGATCTCAGTCAATCAGATCTTCCCAGGGTCTTCTTTGAGGGTGACTGTTCTGTTGAAGATGAGCTGCAGCGAAAGAAAGATTACAGTTACACTTCACACTCATTATGTAGGTGCCAAGATGTTTTCAATCCCGTGTAGATTACCAAATAATTTCTTTATTTCTTTTCACACCGGGGACGAAAAAAAAAAATTTCACACCAAGCCCGACACGAATATTCTCATTCTGTGCATTTTCACCAAAAATTAAAGTTTCGCACCGCCAAACAATCATCAATGTGCTATGTGTGTTTCACCAGTTAAGGTTTTTTTTTGAGAGTACGTTTTTCTTCATCCGCTGGGAGGGTCGAACTGTAAAGGACAGAGGGTGTCGTATCCTGTACAGATTGCAAAGCCCCCTGAGGCAAATTTGTGATATGTGGTTTTGGGCTATACAAATAAAATTGACTTGACGCATAAGTTGTTTTTACTATAATAAACCCACACTTAACCCTCCGCACTGGAGACGGGCTTATTATTCCAAGTGTGCAGGTCTGTGTAGACAAGTTACATGTGGTCGCATTTCCTATGAAGCATGTTATTATAACGAGTGTAAATGCTGAGGTTATTGCACTGGTTTTCATTATTCGTGACTGGACTGGACCATATGTAGCCTAGATGTATTATTTTGTGATACATGGCCTTTAAAACAGGGCTTAATGGTCAGTTTACCTCCGGGGCAGTGAGTTCATGTGCTTCTATTGCTGGTAATAACAATAATAAGGGGCTAATAATAATAATAATTAGGGCTGTACTGGATAGTTTGAAGCTTCATTCATAATGTTTTAATTATTATTATTATTATTAATAATAACTAACAGAAGCATTGACATGGTCCACGTTCTCTCTCCTTCACGCACACAGAGTGAGCAACGTGGCGCTCCTTGTCTCTTGTGTGAGGAGCAAAAGTCATTATTTTATTGGACGGTTTGTTTTTATCTGCATCCGAAATTTGCAGAAATCGAAACAGCTGAAGAAAAAAAATACTGCATTGCGAAATAAAAAGTTTCAGTGTGGATAGGCTCAGAGATAGATGGATTTGAACTTTTAAATTGACGTGTGATTTATTTACATGAATTATTAGTGTTTGGTCTTTAAATTAACTAAAAATAGAAGCTTTGATCAATAGACTGCTGTCGGGATGACGTATTTTTGTAGGCCATCCAAGAAGTTAGCATCGCCCTGGTTCCCTCGACAAAAAACCCAATGGGATTTTCACATTGGGTTTTGGATCATTGCAGAAAATAAGCTCTGTGGCAAACAAACGTTTATGAAACTTACACGTTTTATTCAGCAAGCTAATCTTCACAAATAAACACCACTTTTATGATTTTTGAAGAGTGAATGCAATCGCCAGAAAAGCTAACGTTAGGCTATAAACAAACTACACCACAGTCACATGAACGCGAGTACACATAACGAGGCTGTAAAGGTAGACGAGTCGGCGTGATGATGTTTAGTATTCTCATTTAGCCACTTGTGAGCAACCGCCTTTTTTAAGACATAAAAGGTTTCAAAATTCACAAATGAGGTATTTATTCATTCATTTCATGTCGTAGAACAAAACGTTAAAATCTCTTCAGCTTATTTCAGGCATCTAACCAAAAATCCATTGACTTCCAGACGAGGGAACCGTAAGTTCTAAAATACTAACTAATTTCCGGGTTTTAGTACTCATTCCTGTAGCACTCTATAAGCATTTGTAATATAAAACACAACTGTTTCCTCTTACTGTACCTTATCTGCGGTGCTGTCGGGGTCCAGGGAGAAGTAGCCAACTCTCTCAAACTGGAATTTGTCCAAAAACTTTGCTCCCTTCACTGAGGTATCCACTAAGGCACTGCTGATCACATGCATAGAGTTCTGCATGACAAAAGGAGGAAGCCCATTAAACAATCATTTCGCCCATTGACACATCTCAGTGGATCTAAACAGGCTTTCTGTCACAGAAATGCACAGATACTCACAGGATTGATGTCACTCAGGAAGCCACCGGGCACTTCAGACGAATCCTCTGGATTTTTGTGCAGGAATCTACAAAGACAGTGAGAAGTTTTGAGAGTTTTCTACATGGAATACTGGTTGCGAATGACAGTGAGTGTTTTTTTTGTGACTTACAGTCTTTCATAAAGACGCACTTCACACACGAGTGGCTCGCTGACCCAGTGGATGAAGGCCTTTGGTTTCTCTGCGGTCTCAGAACTGGCACAGTTCACCTCCAGTTCAACCACTTTACCCTGAGCGTCCTGAGAAACAAAGGGGGTGTCAGCAGGACATGTTGTGAGGACGTGGACCAGGAAGTAAAGACATCCACTGCTAAGAATGTATAATACCAAGATCACACATTTTGTTGACATTTCAGTATAAAGGCCCTAACACACCAGGCTGAAGGTCATCCATCAGCCAATTTCGGGGCCGTCGGTGAGCGTTTGACGCCCTAGTTTTTACGGTGAGTGCCACACCGTTGGTACTAATCTGCCCAAATCAGAGGCTTTTTGGCCTATTCAGCAAGTTGGTGGTGGAGTCCTTCGGTGAGAAAAATCACTCTGATTGGCTGTTCGGCTTAAGCGAATCAGTGCATGAGAAAAGAAACAGAAGTGTGGAGAGAAAGTACATTTTTCATCTTCATCTCATCTGATCATTCCAATACACGGATATTTTCACAACCACATGGCCATCTGGAATGACGCTAGTAAGCGCTGAGTGAGAGTGGTGTGAAAATGGTCGGCAAACGCCACTTTGTTTCATGTATGTATCATAACAACGGCTTGTATATCCGCCATATTCGGTCTTCCGATTTCCCTTTTTTAATGACAAATACAGACTACCGCTACCTGCTCGTAGGGAGAGTTATTTCCTCTCACGCAGGCGGTGAACGTACGTGGTAGTTGGCCGTTGGCTATAGTCCTTTTGGTGTGTTCGAGTGCAACTTTATGGCCAAGACACAGGAGACGTGGGGTGATGCAACAGTCGACAGTTGATGTTGGTTTGGTGCGTCTGGGCCTTGATAAGCTCCAGGGAAACTATCATACATTAGCATAAAAAGAACTGCAATGAAATAGCGCTTTACCATAAGTGCTTAACAAGGTGCCTCTCATTCACACACACACTCTCAGTGAGCTATCTTGCTAGCTTCCGCAGTTCACACTTACTACTCTACAACCTTATTTATTGTTCCGCCTGATTTTGCCTCACCTAGCAAGTCGATTTTGGCCGGAAAATCTGGTCTGACCACATCTCAAAATAGTCTTACCTTGATGACCTTCTGGACGGAGATGACATACCCAGCATGCCTCAGACCTACAGGCTGTTCCGGGGTCAAACGCTTGTAGCCCTTCTCCATCACCTGCAAAAGGAGAGGAGCTCATTATCAACTTCTGTCCGCAATCCAAACATGTGGTACTTATGCTGTGACTGTATTTTGTTTTGTTTTTTGTCTCTGACCTCTCTGAAGTCACTCTGTTCAATGAAGATTGTGCGTGTAAATGGGACGGTGTGGCTGCCCTTGGCTTCGTTGGCAGGAAAGTCTGGCACTCGTACGTCTGACTGAGACAGAAGAAAACAACAGCGAGAATATTCAGCACCCACGATTTTAAATATCATGTAAAAGACAGAACATACAGAACATTACAAGTCCTCAGGGGGCAGTTTAATGTGTAATGTCTGTAAGTGATGTACAAACCTTTGAGTTCTCAGGGAGGTTAGTTATGGTGACTTTGAGTGGTTCCAGCACAGCCATGACTCTGGGCGCCGTTTCATTCAGTACGTCCCTCACACACGACTCCAAAAGGTGGGGCTCCGTCGTCGTCTGGGAAACCGTGACTCCGACCTGCCAACAGATGTAACGTATCATTACAGCACCGTCCTTGTGCATTTAATTACTAGTTCCTCCATCCACCCATTCATTCATTCATTCTGCATACCCGTGCACAGAAGTTGTTTATAGCCTCTGGGGGGAAACCTCTTCTCCTCAGCGCAGTGAGAGTGAAGAGTCGGGGGTCGTCCCAGTCTCTGGAATTAGAAAAGATATATCCAGTTACCAAACAGATTCTATGTAGCATGAATATAGCTATTATGGTTAAAATGCTGCACACCAAATCACAGTGAGAAGTTTATATGGTGTTTGACTTATCTACAGTATCTGCTGCAAGAGATCTGTGTTGTTATTACAGGAAGAGGTTGTAGCTTTTAATACACTTAAACCCTTTTCAGACATGGACTTCATAACACAGCTGTTAAAGTGGTCTTTTGTCATTCAGACATGGTTAACGTTTACAAAAATGTTACTGACAGCTTTAGAATAACATTACAGGACACTTACAGGAAGAGCTACGTGCTTGTGCGATATAATTAATTACTTTTGTATATCTTATTTTTATTGGTGGAAGTTTACATTATAGAAAATGTATATGTAAACTCGCTATTTATATGTAAACTCGCTATACTAACAGACTGGAAAAAAAATAGCAAATGGCTATTTTACCTGACGACGCCAGTCTCTACCAGCTTGATGATTTTCCTCTTTGACACAACAGTGTAGGTGAGGTTCAAGCGCCCGTATTCCCACTGAACAGGGCAGTACACATCCAGAGCGTTGCACAGCCAGAAGTACGATGAACGCCTGTCACAAACACAAACAGAACCAACAAAGACGGTGAACATAACGATGCATTTTTTGTGTCGAGCTACGACGGATCACCAAAGAATTTGTGTATACCTGGCCTGAAACTCTTTGGTGCAGAGTGAGTGTGTGATATTTTCAATAGAGTCACACAGACAGTGGGTGTAGTCATAAGTGGGGTAGATGCACCTGCAGAGAAAGATGAGATACGAGTGTAAATATAACACAGCTTGTTGTGAGAATATCTAAGTGAAACTAGCTGGGTGAAAAAACACAATAGTTTTCATACCATTCATCTCCTGTCCGATGATGCGGCGTGTACTTGATTCGGTACGCCACGGGGTCCAGCTTCCCATCCTCCATGACCATCTTCATCCTGAGTGTAACCTCGCCCTCAGCAAACAGGCCCTTCTTCATCCTCTCAAATAACACCAGCGACTCCTCGATGGGCCGGTCTCTCCAGGGGGACGGAGGAGCGTTATGGCCCTTCAGTTCCTCTCCTTTTTGGTGGCAAATGTACGCGTGACCCCTGAGGGGAAGACAACGGAAAGAACACAACGTCATCTACCGGCTTGTGCACATTAATCAACATGTACACATAGTTCCTACACTCACCTGCGAACGAGATCCACAGCGAGGTCGTAGAGTTGCTGAAAGTTGTCGGATGCGTGAGTGACTTCGTAAGGTTCGTAGCCTGTGTAACACAGTTATATTGATGAGAAACGATCTTCATGAATGTACCTGAAGCTTTGATCAGATCACAAAAAGGTGTGAATCAACAGAGTCAAACTCACCGAGCCACTCCACCATCTCCTTGATAGCAGTGAAGTATTTTTCCTCCTCCTTCTCTGGATTTGTGTCATCATACCTCAAGAAACAAATTCCGTTGTTTGCCTACAGGAAGAGACGAGGCTTTAAGAAAACTGCTGCACCAGAGGGGATTAAACAGCTTAAGTGGTGGTGATAGAGGCTAGAAAGACACCTACCTTTGCATAACCAAAATTGAAGTTGATGGCTTTGGCGTGTCCAATGTGAAGGATACCGTTGGGCTCGGGAGGAAAACGAGTACGAATCTAAAGGAATTCGTAAATGAAAAGGAGAAAAAAAAATCAATATACATAATAACTTTGATGTTTCGTCTTCAAAAGTAACACATATAAAGTTTGTACCTGTCCACCAGTGATCTCCATGTGCTTTTTAAGCAAGTCCATTGTCTTTGGTGTGACCACATAGCCCTCAGTTTTATAGTTCTCTCCTGTATGATGGAAGGTGAGGACGAAAGATCGACAGTAAGTAAATCCTTTAAATTGCTCTAAACGGAGTGTGAAGAAAAACGTGCAACAAGCAGAGATGCTTGTAATTGTTCAGGTGGTTCCTTCTCACCCGTTTTATGGAACTTCAGTGCTTCTCCTCTGAGCTGCTCCATGAGCGACTTTCCCTCCCCAGTCATCCCCTCACCTAAACAACCAACAAGCACAGTTAAAAAAAACAAAAAACAAACACATGTAACATGACACAAACATAAAATTCAATTCACTTCAATCTGCTGCTTACCATTCACTGCCACCTCGTCTTTCTTCGCCTTTACCTCATTCTCTGCGACTTTAGCTTTCTGGGGCTGCAAAAACAATTAGATATGAAAGGGATGGGCTGGCTGTTTTGAAGTGGGGTTGTATAAGGTACTTTTCCATAGCCAGTACACACTATATTTAGAATATTTTCAGCGATTTAGTTTGCCATCAGAAACAGCTAGCCTGGCTCTACCCAAAGCTAACAAAATCCGCCATCCAGCACCTCTAAAGCTCACTAATTAACATGTTATAGCTTGTTCATTTAATCCCCACAAAAAGCGAAATGTAAAAACTACAAGTTGTGATTCTACGGGGAGGTCATGTGCCGGACTATTTCTCGGCTGGGAACAGGAAGAAAACGAATAAGCATATTTCCAAAAACATCTAACTATTCCTTTAAATAATGTGATGTGTGTTACCTTAGGTTTCTTCTCCAGGTCAGCCTCTGTCTTGGGTCCTAAGAGATGTAGGACCTTTAAGACCAAAGTCAGAGTTAGCTAGTTATTCTCATACAGTGAGAATAACCAAACAACCTCAGATGCAAATATACAATGGCAGACACACTACTTCTAACAATATTCTCTTTTTCAAAACACACCTGCATGTCCACCTCATTTTTGATGACCTTTCCATCAGCCCATTTTAGGGCCGAGCGTGCTTCTCCTGCAACAGACACAAAAGCTCAGTGAGACATCCTGTCTGTCTGTTAGGCTTTAATGGGTTCAATAATATTTAACTAAGTGTGACATCATACCCATTAGCAATCCCATGTTGAAGTGGTACCTCTCCTTTAACAGCAGTTCCTTGTGCTTCTTGATCACCGACTCCACCTGCACATCATTCCAGTGTCAGTGAACACACCACGCCCAGTGAAGCTTGTAAACAGACATTCCATTCCAATGTCCCCCCTAAGGCCCCTGAACCCTTAAGGACTGAACTAACTGTCACCTTGTAAATGCTTGAGTGTGATAGGCTGCAAGGGTTTGAAATGGTATACATACCAATGGGTCGACACTTTGCTGCGACATATTACGTTACCCTTTCGACGCCAATGGCGAGTTTTTATTTTACGTTTTTATTGCCTGATTAGAACATCTTCCAGGCTCTTGCCTTCCGAAACAAGAGGTACCCTTATTGTCAAATAATCAATTTACTCTTTCTGTCAAAAGCGCATCATTAAGTAAAATTATAAGAAACGTTGATGAATAAACCAGGTGTGTAATGTTGTAACAGTCTAATGCTTGCATTCCTCTGATTTCATGTGTATTATTATATACCATCTTAAATCCTTGTTTCTGTGTAAATGTAATATGCCAGGCTGAACACCCATGTGTCATCCTCTTTGTTTACTTTTTTTTTCTAACGCCTCCGGGCTCCCCCTGGTAACCCTGTGATTAACATCACAAGGAATGAATTGTGGGTAATTCCTTCAGGCAAAGTCTGCAGGAATGCGGACATATGGAAAATGCCCATAAAGAGCTGTGAGAGAGCCCTGGTGCACTTTATGATTTGACAGTGGGACAGCCCTAAACCCTCTGCGGGAATGTGCCTTAAAGTCCATGAGTCTGTGAGTGTGGACATTGGGATTGGGCCATACTTCTGGACATGTAAGCTTGTGCACTTACTGCATCTTCAATCTGCTCTGGTGTTATGACCACGCCCACTCCACATGCTTCTTCAAACTCCTTCTGGTTGATGGGGTCCTGAGGATGACTCTTCACAAAGTCCAGCGCAGCTGCAAAAAAAGAGGGAGGAGAAATTCATGGAGCAGGACGTCATGTTTCTCATTCATGTCCGCAAACATATGTCATTAATTTAGAATGTCCATATAATCAAGGCTCTCAATGCTTCCCCAGCCTCCTTCAGAATTTGCATAAGGTGTGGTGTCGGGACATTTTTCACTGCATATTTTATATTCATCAAATGTATTGTATCCTGGCCTCTGTTGGCACGCCACCAAATCAAAATGCATATCATGTTGACTGAATTTGGGCATGCAGGTCAGGATACTATATTTTGTGTGTGAACAGTGGTGTGTGAATGAATGCAATGCAATGAACTTCTAAAAAATTGTTTCTTGTGTTACAGATCAGTCTAGATAGAAAAATTAACAGTTGGACTAGATTAATGTTAAAATATGGAATGCTTACACTGTGTTCATGAATAGTCAGATTGTAACATGTCAAAAGATGTCAAGAAATTACCTGCCAGCTGCAGCTCTGTGCAGATTTTGCACTGAACTATGCTTTCTGAAAGGAATGCCAGACGTTTGGTGTCTTTAAGGCGAGACGCCATACTGTACAGCAATGTACCCATGGCTTTATCCACTCCTGATGCCCCATGGACACGCTGGGCCTATTCAAAACCAATGAGAAAAATACCAGAATTATTAGTGCTGTCCTTCAAAATGTGTGTATGTTAATAGCTAATGGACTGTGTGCTACAGTCAGACAGGGAAGTGATACTATTTTCCTTATCTTGACCCTGGGGGGATTGCCTGCAAACATCATTATGAATGTGAAAATGAAAGTATGGTGACTCAAAGGTTATGAGAAACGTATTCAAAGATAGGTACCTTTGAACCCATATTTAGCTTTAAAGGTCCCATTTTATAAAAAAGTGAGATTTTCATGTTTTTTTATTATTATTAAAGCAGGCTTAAGTCTTATATAATTACTGTGAAAGTATCGAAACACTCAATCCACAGGGAATACACACAGCCCGTATTCAGAAACTCTGCATTTGAAACAAGCCGTCAGGATTTCTGCCCATTCGTGATGTCGTACGTAAACATTCTAAATATGTCCCAGTTTATTCCTGGTTGCAGTGTATGTGGATGTCATCAGCTGACAGGAAGTACACATGGACCCAAGCTGTTGCCTATCAACGTAATTCAAGGTATGACCTGTACTTATTATCTGTACCTAAGGTCCGCACAGAACTAGGCAAGATGGCCTTTAGCTATTCCACTCTCTTTTCCTGGAATACACTGCAAGCTAAATTGAAACTGGGAAATCTAATTACTTTTGATGAATTTAAAACATTACTTAAAGACCTAGAAGCACAGTCAATCGGGAGCTGTCTGTGTTTCTGAATATTTTCACTTTACCGTTTGCTTCAAACACTTGATTTTAATGTGTTTTGTATGATATTATGCTATGTATTTATTTTGCATTTGTTTTTATGTTGTGGTGTCTTTAAACTTTAATGTATGTTTAAATGCTGCTGTCTTGGCGGGGTCTCTCTTACAAACGAGATTCTTAATCTCAATGAGTACTACCTGGTTAAATAAAAATAAAAAATCTGTTGCAATTCCGTCAAAATGCGCTAAAACGGAGCGTTTCTCAGGCTGAGGAAAATAAAGTTTTTTTGGACATTACAACTGTAAATATGTGCTAGTAGAAACACAAAATATAAGTATGAACCTGAAAATGAGCATAATATGGGACCTTTAAGAAGAACTGAGGGTGGATCCAACAAGTGAGCTAAAAGTGAATGTCACATTTCACAGCTGTCCCTGCAGGAAGTTGAGTTTCCCCATGATACTTCGGTGTCATACCTGAATAATTGCGTCCTTCAGTGCTGAACTCAGCGCCTCATTCTTCAGCGTTTCCTTCGCTTTCTGCTCGCTGAGACCAATGGAGGTGAAAAGTGCCAACGTATCCGCCATGTTTCCCCCCGTATTCACCGGCACAGACTATAGCCACCACCGCACCACACGACTTTTCTTCAGAGAGAGCGAGGCGGACCGACTTCCTGTAACACACCTCAAAGAAAAATGAGCCTCAGAAATATGAACCAATAGGACGCAGCGAGCGAGGATAGCATGGACCAATCATAAAGTAGGTACCGCCCACTACGAGACGTAGAGCCAATCAGCAGTCGTGTTGACATCAGTAGGGCGGGGCTAAAGGAGTGTGTAATGTTGCATCAGATTGATGTCATCAAACAATTTCTGATAATTATTAACATGAATTTAGGAATACAAATTACTTATTATTAGTATTAGGTAACACTTTGTACTATAAGCACCTAAACTCTAAATGCCTTTCTTCTGAAATATGCGCAGTTTTGACTCAGTGTAAGGTCTTTGTTGTCCATCATTATCTACGCTAGTTTAATAAACTCCGTGATAGTTATTGTACACAGGCTGTTGTAAACATTAGCCGTACAATGAAGTTGTAGCTCCCAGTAAAATCATTTTCGGGTTTGTTTTACGTTGCCACATACACTGGCTCACACTACAATTATGTTTTACAATGCCGGGACACTGTGGTGAGTCAGTGTAGGCTTGTTTTAACCTCTAAACAGCCAGCAGGGTAACTGATAGCATCAGAAACAGGTAGTACAGGTATAGGCTAATGTTATCATGGCCAAACATGCGGTGCTGTCATCGGGGGCAAAGATGTGGAGATCTCTGGCCTGTGCAAAGTCAGAGCTGCGTCTGGATCTCACTCTTGCCTGCGGACAATCTTTCCGGTAAGGTTGGTCTAAACTCAGATAACATAGTAATAATAATAACACACCTTATTTATATAGCACTTTTATTAAAGGTCCCATATCGTGCTCATTTTCAGGTTCATACTTGTATTTATTGTTTCTACTAGAACATGTTTACATGCTGTAATGTTAAAAAAACAACTTTATTTTCCTCATACTGTCTGCCTGAATATGCCTGTATTTACCCTCTGTCTGAAACGCTCCATTTAAGCGCATTTTGACGGAATTTCAAAGGATTTGCAACAGGTTTGCGTTGCTAGGCAACAGCTTGGGTCCATGTGTACTTCCTGTCAGCTGATGACATTAACATACACCGCAACCAGGAATAAACTGGAACACATTTAGAATGATTACATTTACTGACGGCTTGTTTCAAATGCAGAGTTTCTGAATACGGGCTGTGTGTATTCCCTGTGGATTGAATGTTTCGATACTTTCACAGTATTTATGTAGGACTTAAGCCTGCTTTATAATAAAAAAAAACATGAAAATCTGACTTTTTTATAATATGCCCCCTTTAACAATGTTACAAAGTGCTGAATAAAAGAAAAGAAAATCAAACAAGGCAGGTACAATGACATTAAGGCCAAAGGACATGAGCACAGAGGAAGTAACATAAAGACAATAAAATGAATAAGATCAGGTAAATAGGAATACAAACAGTATAAATAAAAACGTATATCAAACATTTCCAAGATGTAATGTTCCTCTGTCAGCATCATGATCAAGGGGAGAGTTGCTGGACTTGACCTAATACAGTTTAAATCCTTGTATATGTCATTGTATTAACACATTTCAACCCACAGCTGGAGGGAAACTGCAGAAGGCCACTGGACCGGAGTGATCGGAGGACAAGTTTGGACTCTGACTCAGACAGATGACACTCTTTGGTACCATGTTTACAAAGACCAAGGCAGGCAGAAGGAGGGAAGTGACAAGAGGAGGAGAGCTGGTGTTCCTCTCCAGATAGAAAACAAGTCAGAGAACAGATTAAAAGGAGCTTTGAAGGAGGAAGAGGAGGAGGTGTCGGTGGCTGTGACTTCAGTGCAGGACACTGAGGAGGAAGAAGAGATGCTGAGAGACTACTTCCAGCTGAATGTGAAGCTGGGGGATCTGTACAAGGAATGGGGAGCTGCAGACCCCCACTTCAAGCGCATTGCAGACATCTTCACAGGTCAGTGCGCTTTCAGGCATGATACCCCGTATTATTACACTGTAACTAAGGACTGAGACAATGTTTGTTTTATGAAATGTTTCCCCAGGTGTGCGAATGCTGCGCCAGGACCCCACTGAATGCCTGTTTTCCTTCATCTGCACCTCGAACAACCACATCTCTCGTATCCAGGGCATGGTGGAGAGGCTGTGTCAGGCTCTGGGCACCCCACTGGGCCAACTGGATGAAACCTCTTACCACAACTTTCCTTCACTATCTGTGCTTGCAGGTACTAAATTCTTTCTCCACAAACTTATAGTACACCCCTGTTCATCATCTTTCTTAGTATCATTCACAAATGTGTTGTTTTCTACATTGTAATTGGCAGACAACAGCGTAGAGGCACGTCTCAGGGATCTCGGTTTTGGATACAGGGCTCGGTTCCTTCAGCAAAGCGCGAGGCAGATTTTGGACACCTATGGACTCCAGTGGCTTGAAGGTCTACGCAGTGTCCCTTATCTGCTGTCCCGTGATGCTCTGCGTACTCTCCCCGGTGTGGGCATCAAGGTAGAGAAGGAAAAGAACCTGTTAGCCTCTTGCATTTTTTGTGACATTAACATGTAATCAAGGCTATGTGTCTCCCGGTAGGTGGCAGACTGTGTATGTCTGATGTCTCTGGATAAGGCAGAGGCCGTGCCCATAGACACACATGTGTGGCAGATTGCTAAACGTGACTACAACTACGCTTCTGGCAACGGACAAAAGACCATCACAGATAAACTTCACCGAGATATTGGTTAGTATTCATGCACCTCATCAGTAGTTTTTAGCTCTGATTGTAAACACTGAATGGTGGTTCTCTTTAATCCTTAACACAATACACATATTTCTGCGCAGGAGATTTTTTCAGAAAGCTGTGGGGTCCTTATGCTGGTTGGGCACAGTCGGTGAGTGTTATCATCAAGTCAGTGTCTGTCCATGTGTCTGTCCATGACTTTCTGTCATGTCAGACAGTCTGTCTGCTATAACCACAGAGTGTCTTTATCTGTTTTAGGTGTTGTTCTGTGCCGACCTCAAGAAGTTCCAAAAGCTGAAAGAAATGCCGCATCTGAAGCGGCCGAAGAAAGAGGAAAACGATGAAGAAGAACTGATGGCACCATGCCAGAAAACAAAAATTAAGACAGAAAAAAATGGAACTGTGAAGAACACGAAACCCAAGTTAGCACATCACAAGAAAGCAAAGACGTCTGTCTAGCATGAGCGAGGGATTCGAGGTAAACAAGCTTCATACATCAGGATTCACAATACCACACATTTTTCGCTCACTTTGGCCAGCTCCATAAACTATTGGAATGAAATATATATACAGTATATTTGTCATGGTATAAAACAAATTATTGTAAGAAGATTCTCAGGTTTGTATGTTGTTTACTGTGACCTCCTCTATTTCTACTTTGCTATGAGTTTACTACTACAGTAGAAATACAGCACACTGGAGGTCTTTTTACAATAAAGAAAAAATAACTGATGTGCTATTTTTTTGTGTATGTATTTTGAGAGAATATTATCACAGTCATCAAGCATCACTGCCATATTGGCTCTCACTCTTACTAAATGTTGCCGGAAGAGGCCCCTAGGTGGCAGTAGACATTGGAAGATATTGCGCTGCAAGATAATATCACCTAGTGGGCCATTTGCATCAGCCAGCCTTTTTTTAAAAATATGTGAACAACAAATTTTACTATTTCCCTGGGTGAATACTTTCTGCCATGCCCCCTGGTTCCTGTTACACCAACACGTTATGGCATCTGTATGCATGTCTGAAAAGGTCATAGGACACCAAAATGGGGTGTTGTGTTTCTCCCTTCATCAAAATAGTGTGTCTGTCGGATCGTAAAAAGCTGTGTGGCTGTGAAGTACCGCGGTGTCTGTATGTTTATCTATAGGCATTAGTCAACTGTGTCAGCTGATCTTTTTATAGCGGGAATTGCAGTTATATGCTGTCACTGCTCGGGGCTCGTGTGACTGTCTCTAGTGACAGCATGGACATGTCTCTGGGGGTGTTTGACCTATTACTGTCCCTCTATGGAGAGAAATCATTCTAAAATATTTCGACAGCGTACATGCCTATCAAACCTCTTTCTTGCCCTAGTTTGAAAGACACGTTTTCTGACATGTAGGCGCAAGTGAGCAGGTGCATCATGCACGGCGTTGTTGCATCTGTGTGTGTCTGCATGTGCATGTATTCCATCCACAGACGACGTTTATTTGTGGAAGTGTGTGCAGCCATGCGTGTTAATGAATATGTGAGTCAGCTTTCATCCCCACTCTCAGTTGAGTCGGACGGAAGCTGGGGCCCAGCTTTAGGGCAGAGTCACAGAGGAGAAGAAAAGCAGAGTAAAAATAGAGCTGAGACAAGAGGAATATATATATATATATTTATTTTTTAAAAAGACAGAGGTGAAAGTGTGCTGGAGGTGGGGACATGCATCTTAAAGAAAAAGCCATGTGCGCACGCGACTTGACACGCAAAGACTCAAACAACACAACAGTGGCCTGCGCATTATGTAAGAGATGGGTCTCAGCTTGTGTCATGCCCTCGGGAATTATTCAGTTGAAAGGGCAGTTCTCATCGTGTCTTCTTTATCTCAGAGGGCTTCATTGCTTCCTGCGAGCAGCAGGGGGTGCCACTTTTGGAGCACCAACAAAAAGGAATGGCCTCTTGTCTATTTCCAGATGTGCAGCAGCAAGATTGAGTTTGTTTGTCTCTGAGTGACAAAAGGTGAGAGGTGGTTTTGTGGTAGCAGAATTAAAGAGATTTAGGGGGCCCATTGAATGCGTTCGTGCGTCAAAATTAAGTGGGTCATCATCGAGTGAGTGTCGTGATATGCGTAAAATCCCCTATACCCCTATGTCCCCTAGACTAATTTATCTATATTATGATATTGTAAAATGTCTGGAAAATCATTACAAAAACGGTTAATGTATTAAACAACCGGATGGTTATTTCTGGCTAATTCAGCAAATTAAATGCCTGACAAATCATTGCGCTGATGCAGAAATGATGTAAAAATCCAAGATTTCCATAAAGCAGTCCTGCTCATTAATTTGCAACATCACCCATAATGGCCATATATTACGAGAGATAATACAGAGAGGTTTATTTTTATTTGTGCCCTCCGTATTTAAATCATAGACTGTTTATGATTTAAATACATGAGGGGGTCAAAATATTAGAAATTTGATGTAATGCAGCCCACCACCACTAAGTACTTCAATACTGAACCATATCATTTATGAAACAGTTTTAAAACATATCATTATATAGGCATCATTAAAGTAGACTTTATAGCACAGGTGTACAGGTGTACCCAATAAAGAAGCCACTAAGTGTGTGTGTGTTGAAAATATGTAAAATATAGGAATGTGTGTTCAGGTATGCAATAAACAGTTTAGTAAGATATTGGATACTAATACTTAATAGTGGTTGTAATTTGAAAGCGTAAATCTCTGACAGGTTTATATTTTTAACAGTATAATCATGTTGCCATTAATGTTAAAGCTCACCATATATGTGAAAGGGATAGACGTTTGAAAAATATTATTATTATATAATTGTTATTATTAATTTATTAAAAAAGAATGTGATCCTGTTTTTCATATCCAGGCTCTGTGTAGGTTTGAACCCAAAAATGGTCTCTATGCACATCCACACTCTGCCTGCTACTTAAAATGATAGATGTTATTATTCCTGAATGGTAACAGATGTATTATATAACAGTATCTGATACAATACCAAAGATGGATAAAATTTAAAGCGAGTTGTGTTGATTCACCTTAGATGTGGTGAAACCCAATGCTGCTGGAGGCAGCGCCTTGAGGGGAGTCTAGGGACGGGGGAAGGCCGTCCCCACATGGAAGTCTGTCTTTGGGGCCCAGAGTTGGGGAGATTATTCTTTGGTGTCTAGACAACCGTAGGGTGAGGGGAAAGCCACAGAGAGAAAGACTGAGAGCACAGAGCTGGCAGAGATATTTTATATCTTAAGCTTCTCTGCTTCATATGTGTGTGGATGGACGTTAGCATATCAAGGTCTTGGCTGTTCTTAATGAAAGAGGCTTATATTGTGGAGGAAATTAATACTTTCTACCATTTGATAGGATCCCCACTTGGCTGGCTGTGATTAAGGTTCAATGCCGTATAGATCGGGAGGAGGAAACAGTTCCGTCTGCTCCGGAGTTGAATTTCAGAGCGGCCTACCCGGATCAATTCAAATGACAAAGTGGAATGTATTCGCCACATTCCTGGACAAAGATGGTATAGAAACACTATCCACAGTGGGCGAGGGATATAGCACAAGTATTTGTGTGGTTGGTTTTGGTGTAGGTCAGTGTCAGTGCAGCTAACTCCCTCCTTTTTAAGAATTAGTTCATTTAGCAAGCTTTAAATACTGCTCCCTTCTCACTTTACTTAAAGCCTGCTAAAAATTCCCCATATGACTCAAGAGCTGTCAGTCAAATGCAATACACGTACGTGTAAGTTACCGGGTTGACCTTTTAATTAAGATAAGTTAGAAATGCAAACATACATTAGTTTGGGTTATTTTAATTTCAGTTATAAGGATCATTTCAATTATTTAATTCAAAATGAGAATGGGTGCACCCGGCAGCAAAAGTGCCCTCTTGGATACCCCTATGGTAGAGAAAACATGATAAATGTCCTCTGGGGTACCCTTCCAGTAGAGAAAACATGATAAAGTGCCCACAGGTGTCCTTCCAGTGCAGAAGACGTAATAAAGTGCCCCCTAGGGTGCCCTTCCAGTAGAGAAAATATGATAAAGTGCCCTGTGGGGTGCCCTTACAGTGAAGAAAGCGCGATGAAAATAAAATTGAGAAAACATGATGCAGTGCCATATAGGCTGCCCTACATGCTAGAAAACTTTCTGCGCACTGGTGCCCCACCACATGCAGTGGTGCCCTTTTTATTTTTTACGCCCCTGCCCCTCAGACAGGCAGAGTCCGCCACTGACGCCTGGTGAAGCTTCTCTATGTCATAATGTATATAAATGACAAAAACTGTGTTTGACCACTTGCCTTAAGACTAATTATGAAAACTGGGACAGGAGGACAAAGCCGCTTCGCGTCAGGGCATTCATTTTAAAAGAAAGGTCTAATTTTATTCAGTGAAGCAACATGGGACCACCACATATCTCACATGTTTCTTGTGCAGCGTTCGGACAATGCTGAGTTCCTCCTTAATCTAAACAATGACTAAAGGGCACCTGTGCACGAGGAAAGACTCATCAGGGCCTTATCATATAGTACATAGGATGTTAGATGAATCAGATCCCTATATAGTACACCAGCTTACAGTAATCTCATTAACATAACTGGATAACAATCAACGGCAATGAAAAGGTCTATAGAATATGATGTGCAATAATGTGATTACCATCTTGAAGTGTCCCCGCTCTTCCTGTCCCAACCCTTCAGTGTCTCTCCTGCTGGCTCAGTAGTAACGTAATGGCATTAGGACAATCCTCCTGAGCTGCACAGGTTATTTTAGGACGGTACAGTGCAGACAATCTAATGAGAGTGACAATAATGATACAGAGTGAGATGGTTGCTGCTGAGGCCTAGCAGGTCATGTTGTGCATTTGGAGCTCAGAGCTGCAGTCTCATAACAGCAGCATGTCCAAACTAGAGTGTTGTGTTTGTGTATAAGAGACAATCAGACGGGGGGATGAAGGAGGGGAGGCAGCGAGCCAAGGTGCCGCATGAGAAAACATCTTGGCTCGGGCT
>CAKALG010015075.1:0-23458 GCA_916700815.1 Helicolenus hilgendorfi | reverse complement strand
GCTGAGTTACAGACGTCTCTTTCCCAATGTAAGTCTTTGGGAAAAAGTCTTTTTGGGCCCAATGGCATCACATGACGGACACGGAAGTTGTACCACCGTTTGGCCACTACAAAGATTTGCTTCAAAGCCCGGCGCTCTTCCAGGGGGCTCGATTATAGCTGATTATGAATCCATAATAATACATACAGTATTTTATCATCTAATGTTGTGTTAAATCTCTTTATGAACTTAAGTTCTTGTGAACATTACAAGTTTTTAACTTCTATTTGCTATTTATGGCCTGTAGACCTCATCAACCTGAGCTCTTACAACTAGTTTTTGAGTAAATAAAGCATAATGTATGGATTATTTTGTCTATAACAAATATTCAGATGAAACATATTGTACTATTTATCACAAACTATTTTATGTTAAAGTTTAACAAAAACATCTGTTTCGAAATCATTAAAAAACTTTAAATAGTGGTACAAAAGAGTCATGAAATCTTATAACAATCAGATTAAATTAATTACATTTTTCAGTACAAAAACATATAAATCGGTCGAATTCGAATGGAACACAACAGGAGGGTTAAGGAAGTGTAGGATTCAGTGATTCACTCTAGACTAAAAGGGGATTTATATTTACGCATTAAGGGGGGTTTGGAGCCTATATACGTAGCCACCGCCTTAGCTACGCCATAGCTAACATGCATGTCCTCAAAAATGTCCGTTGCTATGGCAGCTACATAGACAGAGACCACAAAAACTGTGATTGCTTGTTATCTCCTACAAGTTGAGGAAAGGCTCACTAACCTTCTCCTATTCAGTAAAACACATCTTGCAAATATATTATCACTGCAAAATATAATTAAATATAATTTAATCTCCCTTTAAGTAACAAGACAAGGCGACCTTTCCAATCATCGCTTTATATCACGTATTGAATGTCAACACATTTACTGTAAGGAATATAATTAAAGTATGATGCGGCATAATTATATATAATAAACCCGTCTGGTGTCGCGGTGGTACTATAACTAGGTGATATCCAATACTGACAATCAAAACCTACACCGACAGGATTAACGTTAATCTCTAGTGTCAAGTATAAATCCAATCTTTAAATCTGTCAATCATAAGTCCCAACCATATAGAAGTACAACACTAAATGGGTGGAGTAGTCCTTTAACACCAACCCAGTGAAACTAGATTGCCTCAATGCCCTCTAGATCATTAATCACGGTTGTCTTACAGGAAGTGTGATTGTTGGCTTGTTTTTTTTTTCCTCTGCCAACTGGATTTCAAGTGAACACAAAAAGGATGGATGTCTTTTCTTGTCTGTCGTTAAACTGAATAATCTTAACTCTATGTTTTTAATAATTTGCTATTTAGTCCTTTTTTCTTTCTTTTTCTGTTTCACATTTCATCAGCTTGGTCTTCAACCAGTGAGAGGAAACCAGTGAGAGGAAATCTTTTTTCCACTTTCTCTTTCACTGCATATTGTATGCTGATCTTGAAAGTATTCACATGCGCCCGTACAAACACACACACACTGAAGAAACACACAGTGGATTACAGATGGATTTGATATAGTGTTTGCTTCCAGTCGAGCCCTATATGTTAATTGATCACATTGATTCTGTCAGGCTGATCTAGAGCCTGCAGGCTCACTGAGCCACCCTGCCTCCTTCAGCTCAAATCCCTGCAGACCTCATATTCTGTTAGCCAATGCACACACAAAGCCTTGTGCGGCAAAGCAATGTGCGGCATACAAATACATATTTCACAGGCCATGGAATTCCTATTTATTTTACTCCTGCCCCATAATGGTCACACACTGTTCGGAAATGATTGTAATGGGAATTTCTGTTGTCTCAGCAAGTAGGTGCTGCTCAATGCGTTCATTCATATGGCTGAGCAAATGTAATCCAATAAAGGGCTGGTCAGGAAATATGACATGTCACATAATAACCTCACACCACTGCTGGACCTATTAGCTCTCTGCAGAGAAGCAGCAGGACAGAGTTATGGCCAGTGTGAAGTATGCAGGTGAGGATCAATACTTGGCTCGGATGCTCATGAGGTCACAGCAGAGATCAGCACGTGAATGACACTGATTTACTGTCTCGTGGCTGATTATCAGCTGGTGTCAGGTTCTCTCTGTCCAGTACGAACTTCACAGAGGATGTACACACTAAAGGCTAACATGGAGTCATGTACGAATGATTGTGTGGGGATGTCAGATTTTGTGAATAGTGATTGATCCACATTTTGCAGTCACTCCAGTAAAATGTTGAAGAGTGAAAGGGGTCAAATGTACCCCGTGTTGCTGAAATCTGCGTCGCCAAAAGTCTATTTTTGTTCGATTCTTTGCTCTTGACATCTCTCCAGGTCTTCTGATGCTTTTGCATGTTTCCATACAACCCTCCCTCTCTTCCTCTATTCCACTCTCCAGCTCTAAGCCGGCGCAGAGATTAGGGTGCAGGGAGATGTTGAAAATGAAATCTTTTGGATGCAGCATGCCGTGATATTGCAAGCTCCTGCTGCCCTCACCTACACACACCCTTTTACCTGTACAATATTTATTCCACACACACACACACACACACTCGACAGATTTGTGTGTTGATGGATGTTTTTGTGACTGGAGGCCGCCTTCCTCTCTCTCTGTAAGTCAGTGTGATAGGCGGAGAAATTCTAGCTCAGCTAGACTTAAATGAAAAAGATCCAGGCAGCATTTTACTCTAGTTCTCCCTTTGCACTGTGACTGTGATTCACAGTTTAAGTAGCAAACGAACACAGTGCTGCTCCATCATTCTGTCCCCCGTTATAATTTCTACAGTAGATAAATAGGGGTCATAACTTTCCAGCAGAGGTTTAGGCCAGATATGCAAAGAGTTTGGCTCTCGTCCCTTTGTCATGCTGGAGAAATAAAGGAGAAAAAACAGAGGGAAGGACGCAAGGAGGCAAGTAAAGAAGCACAGAAAGACACGAGGAAAAGCAAGAGCAAGGAAAAAGAAATGAAGGACATCTAGAGGGAACTTAAAATGGAGGTCGAGATTACACAATGAGATAACGATGGACCTGGCTGGGCAGATGAGATTTATTCCCCAACAATATAATCCAGACAGTGAAGCGGGACTTTGATGTATCGTGTCATGGCCGGGCAGAGAGGAGCCATGTTGAGAGATTTCCCCTAATGAGCTCACCCATGTTGAAGTGCAAAGTAGGGTGACATTAATTCTTAATGGGAGCATTAAAAGCTTAGGAGAATTGGAGAATAGTGAGCATTTGTGATTAACTGGCCAAATTAATAGAAAGTGTCACATTAAAACTGAACTCGGTCTGCCCTCCTTCCTGCAACACAGGGCTCTTCAGATGCAATCAGAGGTAGTGTTGGAAATTCCTCCATAGAAAACAAAAGCACAACATAAAGGTCAACGAATGGGGCTGACGTTATTCAATGTTTATGTTATTGTCAAAAAATCTATAAGCCACTGCAACGGTGTGGCTCCACGACCTGTTTTCAACCACAATGGAGCTATATGGATCAGAGGAATAAGATGCATCATTTTGGTCTTTTTATGGGATTATATAAAATATCCCCATCTTTATCTTTTAAAAGAATACTCCACCAATTTAGCATTGCAGTCCTGTAACACTTTCAGAGTCACGATGGACCAAAAAGATAAAAATCGATGCAGCAGAGCCAGAGATATCATCTTTTTTATTCCATGTATTCCTCTCCCTGGTCAAAACCTGTCGCCTGCATTAAAATTGAACCCTAGACTCAAGCAGAGAGGAGGATCGGGCTACAGAGCTCTAATAATTTCACTTCTTTTATAACTCCACACCAACAGTTTTTTTTTAATTTTCAAATTTAGTCTTCATCCCCAATTAACGCTGACTCAAGTGACATCACTTGTAGTAATTTATCAGATTATGCGCAGGATTCACAAAAGGCTTTTTACAACTTTTTTTTAACATATGCAAAAGTCCTCCACGCTATCTCTGAACAGACATTGATGTGTGAAATCGATTGGCGTTCCCCTTTAACGCTCTTATGTTCCTAACATTTCTGTTGTTTATTGTCATAAAACTAGAAGGGCTCGATCAGTGAGAGAGCTCTGAAGTTATCAGATGTGTTTGTTCTGAATAGTTCAACACAATAGCTGATCCCTCTCGAACCTGCCTTTCAACACTTCAAGCTTTATCTGGAACAACAACAACACATTTTAGTCACTTCTGTCTCTGACTTTGCAGTAATCCTTTTCACGTCTGTGAATCTACAAAGGTCTGTGTGATAAATGTTAATGTGGGGTAATACCTTTAGATGTGTTACAGTGCATCATTACATGTGATCAATATCAATTTAGCAGCGCTGCACAACTATCTTCTTTTTTCCAATGACACTACCCACACTTACACTAAAATATTCCCAGTTTGTTTTCCAGAGCAGAACATTTCTGATGCTACAAGCAGATGAGATAACCCGACCTTACTCAGTTTCAAAGCTGGAAACAGCGTGAATTTGCTTCGTGCTTTTAAACAACGGCTCCTTTTCCATTCCTAAGCTTTTCTTTTCATGCTAATATTACCTGCAGGGGAAGGCCGTGTTCCATCTGAAGCTTAATTAAAGAGCCTTTTATATTATTGACAGGTTCTGCATTTAAAATGGCCTTCATTTGCTTCGTCTGAATGCTTGCACATTCATATTCTTTGGAGGACGCAGATGTTTTATGCTTCATCTCAAGCTCTCACTTTGCTTCTTACATTCTTATGTGATGCACACAAATCAACATTTTATATGTTCAAAATATGATTAATGTGACAGCGTGCCATGCATAGGAAATAACTTTGTGCATCTACATGGAATTCGTTCCCAGTCTTGTCTTGATTTGCTAGTCAGTTTAATATAAGCAATTCTGCTGTACTTGTCCCAAGAGTTGTAGCGCTCTAATTCAGTACTTGGAGTGTGTGTGTTTGCGTGTATGCATGTGGGTGTGAGCGAATGCATGCTTGCATGTACAGTATGCTGCCCTGTGAGTCACGTCCCTTTGTGGTAAAGCACGAGGGGACAGCTTAATGCATTGTTGCGTTTTGACAGAAATTCTCCAGAGCCTCCACTTCCAGTCTCACACTCACTCACAGTCATGCAACTCAGACACACACCGGTGTTCATTTATTTTGATAGATCTTAGCTGAGACACACAGAGATGCACTCAGACAGTCACTGAACCTGGAACAGTCCGCGAAATTGAGTCATTGACCCTGGTTGAGTCTGTCAAACTATCGCAGCTGGAGACTAAACAGGTGAGGCAACTGTTACGGTTAGAGCGGCTCTGCAGAGAGACCCAAGTGCTAAAGAGACCAATTTGGTCCAATCCAGTTCAAAAACTCAGACTTTCTCCTTTTAGCTGCTGATGAGGAACTTCACTCAGCTAACCCAGGAGAACTATCCACCTCTCAGTCGTCCTCACTCCATGGGACACTCTCTATTCCTCTCCACAATCTCCTGTTAGACTAAAAATCAATCCCCCAGTGGAGCGGCAGCCCATTTGTCCTTGGCTTTGACAGAGGCTTGGGTCAATAAAGGCACTGCATCGCTACTCCCTCGTTGGGCCTCCCAGCAAAGCCTCTGCTTGGCACAGCAATACTCTGACTGCCGTCCATGATAGATGGCACAGGCATGTGAGTGGAATCGCTGGAGCAAGTCGGAGCTACTGGGCAGCACTGACACATTTTGTTGCCTCTCCCACTTTTATCTCGTGGTGGTGCATCAGATGGTAAAATGACAGCAACTTTGACTCTGGCCTCTGGATACCACAGTTCATAACAATGCTATAAATCTTGGTTTATTTTGGTTTTCCACCAGTGTAAAGGCTGTTGTTGTCTGAATTCAGGTACAAGGGTCAGTAATTTAATGGAAATAATTGTTTTATGACTACTATCTTCTTCACTGTGAATCAAAGTACCCTATATGTAGTTAGTTAGTTATCACCATGTCATACTAGCTCATCACGAAAGAGGCTAAATAACGCTTGAAATTTGAGCTAACTTTTGGCGAGGAAAAAGTGGCATGGTTATATGGGTTACCACGAGTCTCCACTTTATGATAATCACATGCAGTTTGGGGCAAGTCATAGTCAAGTCAGCACACTGACACACTGACAGCTGTTGTTGCCTGTTGGGCTTGCGTTTGCCATGTTATGATTTGAGCATATTCCTTATGCTAAATGCAGTACCTGTGAGGGTTTCTGGACAATATTTGTCATTGTATGGTGTTGTTAATTGATTTCCAATAATACATATATACATACATTTGCATAAAGCTGCATATTTACCCACTCCCATGTTGATAAGAGTATTAAATACTTGACAAATCTCCCTTCAAGGTACATTTTGAACAGATAAAAAATGTTTGATTAATTTGCGATTCATCGTGATTAACTATGGACAATCATGATTAAACACTCTAACAGCCCTAGTTAGTGTGCTAACGTGCTAAACTAAGATAGTGAACGTGGTAAACATTATACCCGCTAAACATCAGGATGTTAGCATTGTCGCTCAGACCATGATTGTGTTCGGAATCGCATACTAACATACTGCATATTGTACACACTCAATCAAAATGTACTGCATACTGCCTACTGAATGCACAATTAAGCAAACGTACTCACCCTTTTTAAGCCAAACTATGATGTTTTTACTAAACCTAACCAAGTAGTTTTGTTTCGTTCTTGTTTTGTTTTGGGAGACTGGGAGAAAATATGTTTCCCTCGAAACCTAACTGAGAATGCAGTTTAGTTGTCGGGAACATCATGTTGTAAGGACACAGGATTGCACTGTAGTGATGCTGACAAGTGTCATTGATAGAGGAAAAAGGAGATTTGTTTCTATTAACCTTTGAATTCTCATCCTAAACTGAGAGCTCTTCATCAGCTGTAGAGCTATTTAATATAGATTATTTACATCTGAGCCACTTAACTGCATCTCTTCTTCCATATCAGGCAAATTCTTTACCACCAAGGGGCCTTGAATCTCTTGGACTCAGTAGTTAGAGGAGAACGTGTAGCAAACGAGGTTGGCAAATTAATTTCCTTAGTGTTAATAAAAGACAGCTTAGCCTGACTAAGAGGAACATAATTACAAAAATCCTTTAATTTACTTGATTGCCCCTTGGATGAACATGTGATTTCCTAATTAACCTGCTGCAGCCCACTTCCCTCAATCCCAGTAATGAGCAGACTGGTGAATGCAATCAGCCTGACCCTATTATTATTTGTCATGAATAAATGTATGTGTTACCATTATTATCAATTACATGTTCTGCAATTATGCATATCTATTCAGCTCCCCTGCTATTAGTTCTTTCCTGAAATTGCTCATTTAAAAACATAAGACAGCAACTCTGCTAACAGGCAGCAGTCTCCCGACACACACACATACACACACACACACTTACTGCACTGAGTGGAGTTTCCAAGAAAAATTAAAAACAAAACAACACTGTGTAAACATTTTGAATCATTTACGATCAGAGTATAATAACTCCAATCCATTTAAACCCCACAGTGGGACAGGCCCTCTTTAACATGAAGCTCACACAGTTGTCAGTGTCACTTCCTATTCTCATAACTCTGCATCATGTGGCTCTTGGTCTCGGCTACTTCCTCTTTTGCTACGTATCAATACCAACGACACTGTTTACTTTCCACCACATCCACAGCAGACAAACCTCACCCCGTGTGTAGAGCAGCGTTTTGTAAATTTCTTTCGGACTTTATGAAGATTTGATCAGTCATGGATGGAGATGTGCTATCTTTGTCTTCTACCTCATCATTATCATCATCCTCAGCAGCAGCAGCAGCAGCAGAAACACAGAAAGATACTTCACCAAAGAGCGACAGCGGCCTCTCTCAGAGCCAACAGGAACACAAATCAACTGAAGAGTTATGGTAAGTATGTTCCACATTTGTACATACAGGGGTGGACACAAAAACAGGAACATATAATAGTATAATATATAACAATTTAATGTAACAACTACAGCCTTGAATAATACCTTAAAGTTCAATCAACACATTTATATCAACAAATGATAAAAAAGTAAAAAGGTAGTATTTCTTGTAGGGATATTGTATTATATTGTACAGGGATTCCTGTATTTGTGTCCACCCCATATTTTACTTACTTTGCTTCTTAAATATATTGTTTGAGACTAATCAAGCTTATATAATAGATTGGGATATATTGTAGATAGTCTGGGTATCATCTGTAATGTATTAAATTATAGAAACTGTCTGAAACTCACATTATGGATGAATTATATTTCTTATTACGCTTTCAGGGAAGCTCCGATAGTTATATAAAGTTCAGTGAGAGGAGGAATAAAGAGTGACTGCGGAGTTTCCCGTGAGGTCATAAAGATGTAGGCTCCAGTTCATTATTTCACAACACTCATACTCCATCATGTTGTAAAAAAATGATACTAAAGTCATATCCATATATTATATAATGTCAAGCCATAAACCTGAAACAACCTCAGTATGTTATAGTCACTTATTATATATTTAATGACTAATATGGTTCTTAATTATGGGCACACGTGGTAAATGTCGTGACCGCACTACCTACACAAATGATTAGTCTGCCTTAAAATGGCCATGTTGAAATAGTGAAACTACACACTTCTCTCCTCCGTAAGGGGATCAGACTGTGGCCGTCGACCGGTTACACACAGAGACAGATCGACGGTGATATTTCTCTGGGTTGCCACCAGCAAGAAGGAAAGATATTATCTCTCTCTTTATCATATGCCATGACAGTGAATTACCATATTGCTGCTGGAAGCTGTGGCATTTTGGTGTCCTTCCAAGATGGCATACGATTGAAAACTTTGTGAAACTGGGTCAGACAGTGTGTATCGGCTGTCAGAGAAGCCCAAAGAGAAAAGGGCTCTGGATGAGAGCGACATGGAGCATGGTGTGGTCCCAATAGGATGGCTGAATACACACTGCTGACTTGCCAAGGCAGGGTATTGGGCATGGGTATGTTAGCATTTTGTCTCATACTGGCCACTAAAATTAGGCTCCATTTCATTTGTTTCATTTCAGCTTCTGACTTACTCTTCCCAAACTGTGTGTGGGTAATTCAATCATTAGTGACCATAGACAGCCTTCACTAAAGCTCTTTCCGGCTTTGTTGAACTTGATGACAGATGGCACAGACAGAGTGCAGATTTGGACAAATATTTTGACTCTGGGTAAACTTTCCTTTTGCTGTATGTAATAAACTTTTTTGATTATCTGATGAGACTAATTAGGTTTCACACAAACTGCAATGTAGCCTTTGAAAATAGCAACTTATTTTGTTTAGAACATAACCTTGCTGTAGGATAATATCTTTTCTGAAGTAAGGAGAGTAGGTAAGAAAAATCCCCTTGTTCTGAGCTTTACAACGACACTATTTCAACGTTACCATTTTGAACGTTAACGTTAGAAGTTTTCTTAAAGAAATAGTTCAACACTTTGGGAAATATGCTAATGAAGCGACAGCGGGCACCCCGTTAGCTTAGCTTAGCATTAAGACTGGAATCTTGGGGAAACAGCTAACCTCAGCTAGTGACTGGGTTGTAATTTCACAGGTCGTCACTGTAAAGTTTCCAGGCAGCGAAAACTCCAGAAAATCCCCGCTCCCTGCCAAGAAATAGTCCCACACATAAACCCCTGCGAAACCACAACTTGTTGGGTTATTTTGTTGTTGTTTTGTTTACTTTTTGTTGTCTTTGGAATCTAGTTTAGCTGTTTCCCCTTTTCCTTTTTTTTTTTTTTTGCTAAGCTAAACTGGTATCAATCTTCTCACTTAACCCTCACCAAAATTTTGAACTGCTCCTTTAAGCTTGAGAGGACAAAGAATGTCTAATCTCACATTTCCATCATCCCGCAGTAGAGCCCTGCGCGGGACTGTTTTCTTAATCCCGCTCCCGCTGTTTTTCTGACCATTACCGCCCGCACCTGCAAACATTCTGACCGTGCATACATACCCGCACAACAGTCAATAGATTGACCATTGATTTTATGTCTTCTCCCAGGATAACACATTGTTTTACTGTGTTGTATTATTGATTGATTTTTATTTTATTTGATAGGAACGATGCCATTTAACATAATGTAGTTCCAATACATGGCATCAAACTTATGTGCTGCACAAAGAGTTTATAGCCATGCTAATTTTCAAGTCTTGTCCCTAGTTGGGCTTTTACATGTGTGATTAAAATATACAGCTTTCTATACCATAAGACCACAATACACTACAAATATAGAAATACAACACACAGTGCATATGCCAATGTACCAATACACATACACCAATACACCTTAATTTACAGTACAATTTGCTAAAAATGGATACAGCTCGGTTTGCCAGCACTTAACCTTTGTTGTAAAGGACTTTTTATCTGAAATTGTATATGTAAGGGATAATGTACAGCGAGCCAATCATTGTTGTAAAATAATCCCCGACACAGCGATGTGTGTGGAGGAGCCTTGCATCACCCTGAAGGGGTTTATTTTACAACAATGATCCGCTAGCTGTACATTATCCCGCTACATACTTAAGAAATCAAAAATGTACACAAAGATGGTCCGCACGAGTCTGACATCAGAACTGCGTCCATAGCAACGGTCTGCTATGAAGAAATAACAGACCGTAGAGCGCTGCGATTGACCAATCAGAATCAAGTATTCAACAAAGCCGTGCAATAAACAGTATATAAACTGAACATAAAGATATACAGTGGTTGGGTGAGGCAGAACATCTTGTACTTCAAATTTGCCATATTTAGCGGCTACATTAACGCGTTGAACTATGTCCATAAAGTCTTTCCCGGCGACGAAGTCATACGGCCGACACACACATTTCTCGACAGTATCTTGTTTAATATGTACAAGAACAAGTGATTTATCTTTAAAGGAGATCTTAATTTGACTGGGGAGAACGGAGCAGGTAGGCCTATGTTGCCTCAACCCAGAGGTGCCAGATTTGTGCCCATTGTATATCAATATTTTTGCACATTTGTCGCCACTGACAAAGTCCAGCTCAGAGAAATGTCCTCAAATGTCAGAAATGCCTTTACTTTGCTTTTTTATTGTAATTACCTGCTTTAATCTTCTTTTCAACTTCATTTGTTGACTCCATCCATCTGGTTAGCACTAGCTAAATACTGGGACCCGCAGTTTATTTTTCGACTGTCTACTCCCACCTGCAGTAAAGTGAATACCACCCAATTCCATGTGATTTGCGGCATCCCAATACATTCCTCTATTCCCCAGTGGCCTTTGTGTATTGAAAACTGTTAAACCTGAAGATACAAAGTTTTCATAGAACATCTTGTCAGGAATATATATCTTGAAAAAAATGAATTCCTTATGAGTCATTTTGTTAATAGTCCTGCATTTTCCCATTTATACTGCCTGGAATACAACTCTCTAAAATTGTGTAACAGGTTTTCACATAGCAGGACACTGTGCGTAAGTGGATGAGTGTGTGTTTGCGAGGGAGTTTAGCCTTAAGGGGGATGAGAGGTGATCGCAGATTGTGATTCTTTGTAATACTTCGCTCTCTGAGGTTACATCAGTCCGGCAGTATGTTTGTGTGAAGAAGCCCTGGGGGCTACATGCACAGTTGTATGTTCTTCAATGAGCATGCAGATTCCCCCCGGGCTTTAAATCCCCTCCGCCTCATGGTCAGCTATACCGTTCAGACAAGACCTCACAAACAGGGCTGGTGGAAAGGAAACCAGTTTGACTAATTAATCTTTGCAAATATTCTCTCCAAGTGGTTCAATTTGAATCAACATTTTCCAGGGATCATCACCCATATTGTTTCCAGAGGCTATCGACATGCAAACACATCTGATAGTAAACAGAGCTTCTGATTCGCTGGGACGCAGAGAAATGCAGCACTATGCGTGTGTGTGAGTCTGAGTGTCTTGAGTGCATAATGTGACTGTGCATGCATGTGTGTGCGTGGGTGTGCATAATAGCTCCGATTCGATTCTCTGTAAGTGCACTCTATGCCAGTGGGTGTTCAAAAGTACTCTGACGTTCTTTTGTGCGCACATGTGTTTGCTTATTAATGGAAATCCTCTGCTAATGTTCTTCATCATGACTTTATTTATGGCCCATATTCTCTCTGACTGTATCTGTGTATGTGCAGGACAGAGGATGTGAGTCCCGTGGGTGGCAGCAGGCTGCTGTCCACCGAGGAGCAGGTCACTCTGATCACTGAGAGTATGACTGTCACTTCCACTGACCAGGAGAAACTGCTTCTGCTCAACAAGAACACAGAGCTGCGCAGAGTCAACAAAGAGGTACAACATCACCTTAAACCGGTGCAGACTCTCCACAGGTCCACGTTTGTATCTCTGATGTTAGCAATTACATTTACTTCTCTCTGACAACCAGAGGAGGACTGTGGGCGTTGTGTGAAAAACTGCTACTAAGCTGTGAAGAATCATCGTTAAAGTTATACAACCTTTGCTTCTTGATTTTAATTAGATGCTGCTTAATAAAAAAGGAAACGATAGGAGGGAAAATGATTCTCTCAACTAAACTAAAATGCATTTAGAGAGCGAAGCGTCGTGTCTCACCTCATTGACCCAAATCTACTTCCTGATGTTGTTGTGAGGACAGACTGAGAATGACAACAGCAATGATGGAATGAATGATGCTGCAGTGGAGGCTATGATGATGATTATGTGATGATGATGATGATGTGTTACAGCTGATGAAGCTGAACGAGGACTGGGACCAGGTGTACCGCAGTGCCACGCTGGGTCTCCAGCACCGACTGGAGGCGTTGGAGCTGGAGAACACAGCCATCAAACAGCTCAACGGCAGACTGTTGCTCAAAGTAGAGCATCAGCAGGTAAACACACAACAGCGCTTCAAGTATGTACAGCATACGGGGGGGAATTCCTAAACTGTGGGTTATGGTGTAGGAGGTATAGATGTGGTTTATATACAGTATGTGAAGTTCACTGCTGTGTTTGTGTTTGCAGAGTGCAAAGGAGTATTATGAGCAGGCGTTGATGCAAGAGCTGAAGAAGAACCAGGACTTGCATGAATACATCAGACTGGTGGAAAGCAGGATGCACCACCCAGACAGAGATTGCACACCTGCCAAACAGGTATTCTACCTGTCAGTGGGATGTTCTCTGATCTATGATTTGAGTATAGTTACTTAATTTGTTTTATGTCTTTACTAAAGGGCAGCTTCAGTGCTGTGATACGCGGCCCTATGTCAGGCCCCGCCACTAATCCTCCAGTAGGACCCGACCTGTCACCCAGTCACGTCTCTGGATACAACCCCTCATCCTCCTTTTTCCCAGCTTCTTCCGAGCGGCAGGGAAAAAGCCAGAGAGGTAGTGCCCCACTGGGAGCACTGGGAGACTCCCATCAAGAAATGCAGGATCTAAAAACGCAGCTGGAGGCACTGCAATGTCAGGTGGGATGCTCTCTTCAACACAGCATCAAAAAAATGTTCCCATTTCTGATGTGATGAGAGCAGATCTGATGTCAACTCACTGTTGCCAGGGAAAGATTTGCTTGATGCTTATACACTTGAATTAGACGGTGAGCTGCACCACCAAGTGGTGGCTCTCTGTGCTGTTTGGCACAGCGTAGTTAGAAGTATCTGCAGATCACAAGATATGTCTTTGGTATTGGCTCTCTGCCATATTGATGTCTTGTGTCAGCAGACCCAGATCTATGAAGCAGAATATCAGACGGAGCACAACGACCACAAACACACGCTGCAGGAGAACCGGAGGCTGAGGAAGAAGAGGGAGGAGACGCGCCAACAGGTGGCATTACTTCAAGAGCAGGTAGTGTTTTGATTGTCTGTACAGTACATCCACTTTGAGATGATTCCTGAATTTCTTTAAGATGTGTTTGTCACTGGAATCCCTTTTTTTCTGATTTTACTGTCTGTGGTTCTGACATCGCTACAGCTCAAGGTTTATGAGGATGACTTCCGACGGGAGCGGTCTGACAAACAGATGCTGCAGCGGCTGTTGTTGAAGAAAACATCTCCAAACAAGGACCCCGTGCTTATCCATCGCTGCAATAATGAGCAGCAGCCTCCAGGGGGAGACAAGAGAACACAAAGTGGAGAGAAGAGAAAGCAGCACCACCCACTCTGCCCCAAGCATGCAAACAGAGACAAAGAGTCAGACTGACAAACATCATCATACACAGTAAATTAAGTTTTAAATTTACCAGTTTCAACTGGATATAATTTTAGTACTCCATTTGTAGTTGTCCTTCACACTCACTGATGAGACAAATTAATGTTAATGTTTATGGAAATAGTGCAACATGAGCAAATGTGGGGTGAAATGAATTGTTTGCTCTTTTAAGGTTCTGCTTGCTACCGTTATTAATAATAAAAGGTTACAGTTAAATTGTAGATTATAATCTTTAGTGTTTTTCTGTATAATACTTACCATAACAGAAACAGTTGCCAAGTTTGATGCCTATATATATATAATAATAATATAATATCAAATATGTCCTTCTAATATATCTCTTTTCAACATATGGTACCTCTTTATCTATATATTTTTTGTCTTTTTACTCTGACATTGATTGATATCAAAGCCATTTAAGAAAGCTATAAATAAAGTCAAAATAATAAAAAAAAATAATAATAACAACTGGTAGTTTGATACCTGTTTCAGCGTTTCAGCGTCTCAGCGTCAGAGGCGGCTACCCAGCTTATTTCTAATTCTAATTGTTTAATTATTTCTTCTCTATGTGGTGCATTACTTTGAAGTCTGTAAAACAATTTCCTCTCAAATATGTTGGCTCATTAAAAAACAGTCACAACCACAATAAAAGTCAATGACATCAGAATGTCAGACAAGGAAGCAGCATGTGGGTGGATTTCCCCCAGAACAGCTGCTGAGGAGCGGACGCTTGCCTCTGGAGTGTGCTGCTGAGTTGATGCTGGCTCCGACATTGAAGGAAGCTGAACGCTTTCCTGCTCACTGATCCACATGTGAACTGAAACTATTGACACACATCATCATAATCAGGATAATAAGGGTTTTGTCCTCTGTTAATTATTTTCTCAGCATGCTCCTAAAGTTTCTTCAAGAGACTGTAAAAGATTCCTTAAGCTGCCTTTTGTATTAAAACACACAACATAAAGTGCATTTTGTGAAAGTCTGTAACAAGTAATCTAGTAATTTGTTTTAATTTTTAAATGTTAATTTAGTCATTCATTTATTGATTGAATGCACACACACATATTCATATCATCATTCACATGAGGACACCAGGAAGCAGCACCACACGTTTCTAGTCACAGTGAAGGAAGTTATAATGTGGACGCTGCTGTTTCTTGACCACACTCAGACAAAGGTCTGCGTCATCAAACATGGTGCTCACGCTCATTTATTGGAAAAGGAAGTTGACAACTTGTCTGTACGTTGCTAATTATTTTCCTCCTTCCCTGTTTATAGATCAAAATATAAGCACCTAGTAATAAGTAAGTAGGGGCCGTATGAAAAGTACTCAAACATATACAGTACATACTTATCACACACATACAAACACAACAAACAGGACACGATAAAATGTCTGGATGCTGGGTGATTTTGCAGCTCTACTCAATCTACAGAGCTTTGTAAATTGAGCTCCATATTCTGTGAAATTAATTCTTCTTCGACATTGTTCTTTCAATAAGTCCTTTGAAGGTGCTTCCTTACTTTTCCAGTTTTGCAATATAAGCTTCTTATAAACTAATGAAAAAAGAAAAGAGTTTCCCATCCAGTTGGGTGTCTTATTTTCCCAACATTTTGAAAGAGACAAATTGTTGGTGAAAATTCTACTTTACAGTTGCAAGTTCTTGAAATCCATCTTTCAATTTTCTTTCTAACTTCATCACAATACCAAAAGGCATGTATGAGGAAGTCACATTATCTGAGGAGCTGGTGTCAAACTTATGAATTTTGTCTACTATGGTATATCCTTGCCATTAATTTATACTGAGTTAAACATACATTTTAATTTGTGGAAATTATATATGAGAGATGCAAAACATTCCTTCCATTTCTTTTTATCATCTAGTATACCAAGATATTTATTCTATTTGTTATGTATGTTTTGTAGCAGTTCTTCGTTGCTCTCGGCTTTTGAAGCAGAGCTTACTAATCGTCTCTATTTATCCTTTTTTATAAGTATGTATTTTTAACATAATTTATTTTCCTTCACTATTCGGCAATAGCGTTGATGCCTGGGCCCGGCTCACTCATTCGGCAGCAATGTAACCGTTTAGCAGCTCTTTATTGAAACCTAGAAAGTGGCTATATTTTCACTAGTTTCTTATACTTACACTGTGTGCACAATTATTAGGCAAGTTGTATTTTTGAGGATTAATTTTATTATTGAACAACTACAGTGCTCTCGGTCAATCCAAAATGTTAATAAACCTCAAACCTGAATATTTAAGAAAGTAAAAGTGAAGTTTTGGCTTTCTTAGGAGAATATGTATGTGTGCAGAATTATTGGGCAACTATTCGTGTGCAGAATTATTTACTTCTGGGCACTCCAGGTAGGTTGCAGTTCTGGAATATGACAGCACTAGAGGATAACGGGTTCCTGGTAGCTTCACGTTTGATTCTTATCAAATCTTTGGCAGTTCATTTGCGTCATTTTTTCTCAACACGTTTCTTGCGACCCTGTTGAGTATTTGCAACAAAACGTTTGATGCTTCTGTGATCACGCCCCAATATCTTCGCCAGCAATTTCAAGAGTGCTGCATCCCTTTGAAAGACTTTTTACAATTTTTGACTTTTCTGAGTCAGTTAAATCTTTTTTTTGGCCCACTCTGCCTGAGGAAAAGAAGCTGCCTAATAATTATGCACACCTTGATATAGGTTTTTGATCTCCTTACGCCACACCCTCCCTCATTGCACAAATACACATCACCTGATATGCTTAAATACAATAAGCATTCAAGTTAATACAGCTTGGAGTTGCAAATTGTACATAAAAATGATGATAGGGTCAAAATACTCACTTGCCTAATAATTGTGCACACAGTGTAGATATAGATACATAATTCTCAGATATTGGGTTGAGGGTATTTCAGTCTTTCAGGGAGAGGGTCCAAAGAAAAAAAAAGAAAAATGGATTCAGCCCCACTTCAAACCCCATTTTTTGTGATCAACATTTTCTCAGCTTTTTACCACATTCACAAAGAACGACACAAATGTGTCTACAGATATTCTTATTTATTTTCAGATATAAATGGAAAATTTTATGAAAAATTGAATTGAAATAATAGTAACAATGGTGCTATAATATCCAGAACAACTAAACAAAGAGGAAGCTGGCTAAAATGTTCTGTCATTCATATTTTACCCAACCTTGTCCAAACACTCACAAGGCAAACTCATAAAATCCATCCCAGATGATATGAAATATGTCTTTATTCTGTGGTCAGCCATCCTTCTGTCATTTCCTGACAAGGAAGAGAAAAGTGTAATTTAAGGTGGTGATGATTGGGAAAGTTAGTCTGACTCATGTAATGAATTACTGTGAACTGAAGCTGTGTTGTTCATATAAGTCTGGACCATTTTCAAAGTGAAAAACAACTCCAAAAATAGCCTTCATGTCCATAAATCACAGAATATCTATTTCCTGATGGTAAAGCGAGACGGTCGTTTAGGTGGAGATAACAAAGGCCGGTACATAACTTCCAGAAAGAAAAGGTTTCATGTTACTTTAGTCTTTGAATTGCCCACCACACCTGGACAAAGGTTGTGTACGTCACAACCACATGGAGTCATAGGTTTTCCCCTTAATTTTAGGAGATGGATAAATTGTAAGATGCTGTTAAAGGAAGTGGATTTTCCAGAAGGTGCTCTGTGTGGTATAAATAGTTGTCACAAAGGAGCTTGGAGGTATCCAGAGCCCAGACTCATAGAGAGAGGAAGAGGAGACTGAACAGCAGACAGGTATGGAGACGGTATAATACTTCAGTTAGTAATAAGATGTAACGCCACCTGTCAAATGTGTATATTGGTCGTACAGTGCAGGAAGAACAAGGTGGTGCTCAGTGTGACCCAACTAAATGTGGTTGAATGTTTTTTTCCTTTCAGTCCAGCTGGGCAGGGCATGCTTTCTATTTATGTCTGCACATTAAACTTGTCTCTAAAACTAGATGGAAAACACAATGTTAGACAAAATACTGACTATATTTAAACTGAACTTTTTCTATCTGTTCTTCCTCCTCACCTCCACCACAAATAGTCTGTACCTTATAAATATTGGAAGCAGAAACCCCGAAGGCGTCAGCAGTGAAACTGTCCAACAGAGATGTCTACATCCACGACTAAACTGCAGGAGATCTACAACCGGCAGGGCTTCCTCTCCGCGCTGCCTGTGTTGAAGGAGACTGAGCTGAGGGAGGCCAAGCAGGCCTTTGCTGAGCTGGAGAACAAATTTGGTGAGTAGCACTGGAAGACAAAAGAGGGAAGGGATGAAAAAGGACACAAGTTAAAAGTGACGATGCAGAAATAAATAATAAGACAAACTTTCGATATCAGGAATGTGGTTTTGGGCAAAGACTGTGAGTCTAATTTGTCTGCAAATTTTTTGTAATCCTCAAAATTGACATGCTTGCCATTTCTTGTTCAAAGTGGATCTTGTTTTTTATTTTCACACAAAACTAAATAAAGTAGGTTAATATACGATGTTGCACTATTTGTCAGTGAATGGGTGTATTCTATGTGTTTCCAGGTGAAGAGTATACCCAGTACAGCCTCCACAATGTTCACCTTCAGTATCCGTGGGTGGGGAACCTGACCAAACACCCTGAGATCATACAAGTGGTCAAAGCCATCCTTGGCCCTGACGTCATCCTGCTGGACTCCCGCTTCATCTGTAAATACCCAACACTCAAACCTGACATCCAGGAGAATGAAGACGCAGTGAACAAACCTGGACTCCCATATGTGGCCTGGCATCAGGATATGAGGTAGATTCACACACTGAAAAACAAACACGAGAGGTTTTGTTTTTGTTTTGTCTAACTGTAATTGTGTTGTTCATAGGTATTGGGGTATTGCTGGTGGCCCTGTTCTCTCTGTGTGGCTCGCTTTAGATGACTCACTGCAAGAGAACGGCGCCCTTCGGGTCATCCCAGGTATATCAGCTACTCGTTTCTGCTTCTCGTGCAAGTTTATGCCTTTAGCCATTGACCTGGTTTAATCTTTACACACTCTCGTTAGCTGGAATTTGTCAAAATTGAAAGATATACATATTTCACACAAATGTATATAATATAGCTCTGTCAAAGTTCAATAGTTCAATAGACTACCTGGTTCAGTGCATTAAACAAATTAGTAGCTGGATGTTCCACAATTCTTTCCAGTTAAATGAGGACATAGCTGAAGTCATTGTTTTTCGAGGCCAATGATGAAATACTTAAAAGTCTGTTCTTACCTAATAGTCTGTCCCTGGAGAGTACAAATCAAGCTAGAAGCCTCCCTAAATTTCAGTAGTCACATTAAATCAATAACAAAGATTGAATAAAAAAAGAATATCTGCTGTCAGGGTTGTAACAAGGACCAAAAAGTCTCAGCATGTACAGTAACTCCAGTTCTCAGATCACTACATTGGCTACCAATTTCTCCCAGAATCAACTTCAAACGTCTACTGCTTGTCCATACAGTAAATCACTCAAGGGTTTAGGTCCAGGATACTTATAAGATCTCCGGACCCAGTACGAACCCTGCAGACCTCTCAGGTCGGCTGGCTCTGGATTACTGGCCGTTCCCAGAGTTAAAACTAAACACGGTGAAGCTGATTTTGGCGTCTATGCTGCTCAGATCTGGAACAATTTAACAGAAGAGCTAAGACTTGAGACCATGTTGACTACTTTCAAATCCAAGCTAAATACCTACCTGTTTAACATTGCTTATTAATTATTATTAAAAAAAATGTTTTATTGATTTACAGTACTCTGTGTGCTTTTGTTTGCTTGCTTTTTATTGTTTTATCATTTGTCTCTTGTGCTTTTACCTGCACTTTGGGTATGAAATGTGCTATATAAATAAATGCGTTGCCTTGGTTGCACCTTAACTAAATGAAGGAAGCATAAAAGCTTTTCTTGACTCCCACCAAACACTATAAAAAAGGTTTTTGATTTATATCAGTGTTGAATAAAATTAACTACCTGCATTTTGTCTTTGTGCCCTGCAGGTAGCCACTGCGCTGGCATGTTGACCCATCGCCAAGCCATCCGGCCTGGAAACATGCTCTCAGTCAATCAGGAGATCCCAGAGGAGCTGGTTCAGGCTGATGAGGCTGTGTTTTGTCCTCTGTTAGCTGGGCAGATGTCTGTGAGTTTATATCTTGTTTATTAAAGATGACAGGGTTGAGTACAAGATAAGGTGAATTAAAGCTAGGGTTGGTAATCTTTTTTTGAAAAAAATGTTTTTGTTTTATTTGTTGAAATTCTCTTTACATCCCAAAAAACATCTGACAAAAAAAGAAAGAAATCCAGTATCTGTGGCTGTGGCAGGACTGTAATCAGCCCCTACAATCATTTAATTTCGCCCGTGCACTCGTTGCGCGTCACCGTAGTCTTCCACAAGCTGCTTGCTTGACAGCTTTGCGTACTAACAATAGCCATGTTTGTTGTTTACGTTCATAATGACAATTTTGGGGGAGTAGCCTTGGATGGCGGCCTGAACAGACGGTGACTGTCAGTGTTGCCAACTTGGCAACTTTCTCGCCAGATTTAGGGACTATTGGAGCTAGTGCTGCTAGCCACTTTCATTAGAAAAGCGTTGGCGTCACTGTGCTTTGTTTTTGGTTGATAGTTTTGCGTACTAACAATAGCCATGTTTGTTGTTTACGTTCATAATGACAATTTTAACCCTATCTTTAATTAGGATTTGTTTTTATAGATTCATGATGGACTCCTCGTCCATGCCAGTGATGCCAACACATCCCAGAAGAGGCGCTGTGGGTTTGTGATCCGCTATGTTCCCACCAGTGCATATCCCATAGAGGTGAGACAAACACAAATATAGATTTACTATATTCCATGCAGATTATAATTTCACAGACTGACATGGACTGTGTATTGATCCTGATTGTTTTTGTTGCCGATAGGATCCAGATCGTCCCAGGAAGTTTGCTGCAACAGTGTTGTTATGTGGAACGGATCGGTTCAATCATTTCTCCAACAAAACTACATGAATACTTCCTTGATTCTTCCTACTGGCAAGAACAGTTACTTGTAGGTTTTACTGTAATATTTCCTACTTAGAACAAATGTTTGTGAATAATAATTTATGAAAATAATAGTAATATATAGTATAATAGTAGTTTGTACTAAATTGTATTGAAATGTCTCAAATGTGAATAGATTATTAATTATATAAAATAATGTTTCAATGTAAAGAATGTGTGGACATTGTCTTGTTCCATTTATACATTTAACTGGACTGTTTTAAATTGCTTTGAAATAAACCTCGAAACATCCAAACACTGGTCAGTCTGTAAATCTTAGTTCAACCCAGTTCACTTAAGTTCTGCAAAATATTTAGGACATCTTTGCTGAAGGTAAATATTATTGTAATATTATTGAGTATTGAAATATGATCGAAAAGGGAAGGTATGTTCTTAAAAATCCTCCACAAAACACTTAATTTAGTCACAGCTTGTTTTAGTGTGAAATCTGTAAAATATCTACCTATAATATCAACTTTCATTAAGTGATTCAAGACTTTACATTGTTTGAGGTGTATTACTGTAGATCCCTGATTCACTAGATTGTCGTAAATTCAGGCTGTGCTCAATAAATGTGTTATTTCTCATCCAAAGCACTGGTCAACTTCAAGTTTGTCTTTTTGCATATTTGATGCACAAAAGTTGTCAAAATGTTGCACAATGACAGTCAGAATATGTTACTTTTAACAACTTAAAAGACTAAGTTTTCCTCTTCTGGACAACAGTAATTCATTGATTATTGTGGTTTCTACTTTATACAAGAAGATGTCTGAAATATGGAAGAAAATATGGAAGAAAATAAGAGACATAGGTATTTGAATTTCAACAGCCAACGGATACATAATATTGAAATTTAAACACCACTGAATTCATAGCATAACAGAAAACAATTCATCTGAATGCATTTGTTCTGAATTCAATTCTTTTAAATTTAAAATCTGATATTTCATTTCATTGAAAATCAGAAGCTGAATTTTAATGTTTTTTTTAATGTTCACAAATTCAGATCCAAAAGTTCAAGTCGGAAAAAAATCATCATCCACGTTACGCAGGATAGGCAATTGATTCTGAATGCTACCAAACATACTGCTGGCATTGGAGCCATGGATGTATTATAAGATCATACATGATCAGAGCACGATCGCGTGTATCGTTTTTCCAACTCACTTTAGATGAAACCACGGCAAAGTGAGTCCAACAGCTGGAACAACTGTATTACTGCGTGTACTTGAACCTACCATTTAAAAGATTGTGGGTTGTTGGTATAGCCACGTTGATCTCTGCCTGGACAAGGTCTTGGTGGGTTTATAAATCATCTGCACTGTGTAATAAACCACTGAGTCACGTCCATGTTAGGTACAAACACAATATACAGTAAAGGAAATGTAGCCTACTTTGTCCTCCTTGACTTCAAAATCTTGGATGCGCTGCCTCATTTGTTTTTGTTTTATGCTCATATTTTGGGTTTAGCACTCCACTGTTAATCCCATTGTTGAAGCGAATCCTTTTTCTAATACAATATACAGTATATATGAGTTTATGAGATTATTATCCTAAAGTATTTATGATTTTCATTGTTTTATTTTAATAAATAAAAAAATGCAAATTTGTAATTAGTATAGTCACTTTTATTGAACATCTCAAAACAACTCAAAACAACTCATTGACGATACATCAGACCAATGCTCAGAGATAACTTGATATTAGACACATTTCACAATTCAATCAATTACAAATGTTCTTAAATAGATACAAACATCCAGTATGTAATCAGAGACTTTTTAAGCAAGTTTCAGCGTCTCTTTAACAAGGACTCCTATTCCATCAAAAACGTTATGAATGGGAGTTTTGCACATGAATGCAGAGGTGGTGACCAGCTTATTTTTGACATCAACGTGTGCTTTGTCCACATCCGTGTTGATGTGTTTGCAGCCCATCTCCTTCATAGCGGCTGCTGTCTGAGCATACGGCCACCTAAAGATGAAAAAAGAAGGAAAGTTAGAACGGTTGAGTGATTTCTTTTTTATAAATATATCCATAGATGACTGACGAGGACACACTATTTCACACACTTTTCACTCTCTTTGTCTTGTCCCACAGTGAGCTCACAGCCGGGCAGGACTTTGGCAGCGAGGATGGGGGCGATGCAGCACATGCCCA
>CAKALG010015074.1:19855-30832 GCA_916700815.1 Helicolenus hilgendorfi | reverse complement strand
TCCACCTCCCTTTACACCTCCAGCATCATTAAAGTGGCAGTAGGGAGAATATTTTTGGCATCATTGGGCTTGCATGCCATTATGAGCACCAGAGGCACGTGATTTTTTTCAGATTACTGGCTCATGCACTACTGTCAGGATATAGTGACCATTTTATAAAAATAACTTTTTTTTTAAATCATATTTTCAGCCTATTTCAGCTTTAAAAGCCTTTCATAATATACTTCGTGGTTGGCAGCGCACATCATTTCCTTGCTGGAAGTCTAATAATCAAAACTCATTGGTAAAGCATTCCTGTGCACAACAGCAGAAGCAGCAGTTGCAGTATTGTCATCTGGTTTGATGGACGGATGGTATTATCACTATTTCATTTAGAAAGCTTTTCAGATGGTTGTCAACAGATACTTGCATGCACAATTCCCATTTTGCATTTTCATCAACTCCTACAGCTTTTTTAGAACACGCGGCCTCCTTCCCCGTCACGTCCCCAGAGAATCGTCGTCCCTGGAGAATGGCTGCAAAAGGATGTTCAATATTTCCCCTGACTCCTCAACATTCCCCCTCCCCAAGAGACAACCCGCTACTAGAGAGAAAGAGACAAGCACTGAATCATGGATGAGAGCTAGTCAGCCAGCTAGGCCTGCTCCCTGGAAAAAACACCAGCATTTATCCTCGTTTGACATTGCTGCAGTTAATGCAGTTCTTGTTCCAAATTTGCCAGCCAGTAGGTTTCAGCCACCTCATGCTTTATGCAACCGCAGTACATTTTAGAGTACCATCCCGAAGGATATGGTCTTATGTTCCAATGCAAATTAAAGATCTATGACTTTTTCATTGGAAAAACATTAACTTTTCATTTTCACCATCATAGTAGTTCACAAAGGAACTGGATGTTCTGTGACCTTTTAGTTTAACATCAGAGCCTTCAGAATTTCTTAGTCTGATCCATACTGAATGATATACTTTCTGTGATCTACAAGCACCAGGCGTGTTTATTGTCAAGTAGAATAGACCGCCGTTCCAGTTTTAGACTTTCTGTCCAGGATGGTGCTATCGTGCCAAGAACATTAACACTGATATTTCTACTGATAGCTCTATAATAATCATATCTATCTGACAAGTGAAGTAAATAAACTTACATTTATTCAAATTAAAGGTGCTAAAGTTGAAATTCAGAACATATCTATGATTGAGGGATTGCCTCCACACAGCTCTCAACATGGCACCAGTGCTAACAGTGGCACACATGCACTAACATGCACGCACGGCATAGCTGGCTACGTAAACAAAGCAGTATTGTTTTTATTGGTAGGCAACAAGGGACAGTAAGTGGTGGCACTTTTATGTGTGGGAAAAGATCTACTATACACTTGCTTATACTTTTATTTGCTGAGTAACAAATGTAATGGTGTTCTTTTTGTGATACAGATGACCTAAGGCACAGTATCCCACCCTCACCCACACTCATTTGTCCTGTATTACTTCTGTTTTTCAGTGTTCTCTTTATTGTTTGTATTAATCTCATCTCTATTACATATCAGTTTCTGGTTCATGATGGAATAGCACTCCCGAGGCTGGACCTTCTTCACTCCCCTTTCTTAGCTGACTCTGTTTTCTAGACACTGATTTCTGCCTATTTCTAAATCCACTATGATCTGGTGTTCCTGGCTGACGGTGGGATAGTGTTCCTAGGGCAAGGCCTCTCTCTCACTCTCACTCTCTCTCTCTCACTCTCATCTCCTTGGTGGGCGGGCAGTGGGCGCGATGACTAAGCCAAGGTTGGCCATGTGCTAGAACATAATCCACTGAAAGCCAATATCCCTCCTGCCCACCTACCGTGATTTCATCACTAAAACAGCATGCAATCATAAATTAGTAGATAAAGGAAGAAGAAAGCTGCCTGGTTCTGCAACTATGGTCACTTTTGACTCCCAAATTAAAAAAAAAATCAACCATCAGAGTATGTAATAGATATAAACAGGTTCACAAAATGACATATAGTCATTGAGATTTTAATCTGTAACATGTTTATTTTGTATGGTTTTCATCACTTGTTCTTACTAAATGTCCTTACCACAACATCACAATAACGTTCATTTTATACATTTTCCTTTTTTTAAACTAAATATAAGAAAAGGAATATAAGACATTTAAATTAATTTTCATCAAACTTTGTGCATCATTGTAAATATTGATAGAAAAACATTTTCTGAAATAGGGGATTTCATGATTTTCTCTACACCCTGAAAAATTTGACAGTAACCATAGATGTCTGTCTTCATACACAAAGTTTATAAAATATGTTGTTTTTTATGACAGATATTGTACTTCTAATGTCTAACGTGTCATTTTTGCTAATATTGCAGATAAATGGCAGCTCGCGAGGTCTGCTACGTTAGCTTTGACACTTAGCATCTAATGAATTAATTCAACAGTAATATTAATATGCAACGATTTCATTAAAAAAAAAACAATGTATAGACTGATACAAAAATAATCCTTCTCAATCATCACCTATGTCCCACTAGAAGTGTGTGGTGGTGTCTGTTTCTGCAGAGACTCTACAGCCCTCTGCCTGTATTTTCTCTTTTCTTATTTTGCTTTACACTTATTTTGCAGTTCAGGTGGTCAAATACCGCTACTTTGTCACGCCCCTTGGCTTCTGATACCAAGGCATAAGCATTAGGCTATACATCAATGGGTACAAGTCCCCCTTTAAATGCTTTGTGGCTGTATTTGACGGATGAAAACGGGTTTGTTACATCGCTGTGAGTTCCCATGTTCCTCTGTCTCTCCTCTGTTGTGTGATGCTATCGGTGTGTCTCACTTTGACCGAGGCACACACACCAGGCAGAGAGGACAGCCTGCCTTTCGACTGCATTCATTCAAATCCGTCAGCTCGGCAACCTTCCCGCAGGGTTATGCGGAGGTGTGCAGAGTTAGTTGTGTGTTTATTTGTGTTTTAGAACATAACCTCCGTGAAACAATTTAAAACAATAACATTTAATTTCTCTGATTCACTGCTTTGTTCCCAGGAACGGCGCTCTGTCTCCGTTCATTCTATAGCTCGTTCGACCACTGCTGCTCTCTGCGATGAGCCGAGGAGGAGTGGCCAACTTTGAATGTGGTGTGTTTACAAACAGCACCGGCAACTGTTGCATATTGTACCTTTATGTTATTTTTAAAATGTAGTTCAAAATACACAATTGCTAAGCTATTTGGTAAGGAGGATAAATACTTCAGAGGAAACGGTGATCTTAACCTTGTTTTTCTTGATTTTGAGGGTCACCTACTGGGTGGCCCAGCCTGTCATCCATGTGCTCACCTGCTAACTTCTGTTTCCATGGAAACTAGATTTGTTTGGCTTTCACAAAAACTTTTACTACGGTATTTGTTCAGTGTCGCGGTAAGGACTTAAAAGTGTGGGACAATGAAAAAATAATATAAATGATTTGTAAACAAATAATTAAAGTAAAGTAATATGTGTACGAAACAATTACATTTGAAATAATGTCACATTATAATAAGAATTATTATATTATATTATAATTAGCTTATTTTACATAATTCAACATTGAAACCACATTTGTGGGACATTAAGAAAAGTGGTGTTTGGACCCATAAAATGTATTAAATCACATTATTTAGTTATTATTTTTTAAAGTCAAGATGGGTAATAACACTGTGCATTTATTTATCAAGCATTTCACTGCAAGTTTTGACAAAAATTCAAATGTCATTGGTGGGACTTAAAAATGCCTGTAGTTGCAGGAACACCAATTAGCAAAAGTTTTCCAAAAATTTAAATTACTATCTAATTACTAATAGTTGCTAAAAGAAAATGTTGTCATGCATTGGTGCAGCCATGCCTAGACAATTACAATAAAACAATAATAAAAGACTGATTTTAAAGATCATATTTCAAGCACGTATTCGTGATTAGCCATCAGCAGACACTAAGGGGATTTGTACTTAGGAGCTTTTAATCATGGTGCTTTTATTTTTGGTGGTTGAACAGTGCTGTCTGGCCATGGGAATACTGTAGTGTTTAATGAAATCACCCCTATAGTTAATCCTTCATCAAGGCAAGCCTGTTAGCACTGTCCAAACCGTCTGGCGCTGCACTTGAGGAGTCTTATCATTGGGCACCAGAGAGCATGTTTACTTAGACCAACCGGAGAGACAAGGAGGAAGAGGACAAGGATGAGAGAAGGAGATCCAGGTAGGGATGCTGGCTATGGAAACAGATGAACTGGGAATAGAAAAGAAAGGGAGGATGCTGTCTATTTTTAGGTCTAAAAAACATGAGAGGGGGGGGGGGCCTCACTCCTTTCTCCATCCCCTCATTTCCCACATTCCTCCTTGGCACGTGCAACAGACACTCAGGACGGCTCCGTGTGCCCCGAATACCAATAAGGGAGAAGCAGCTGGATACTGGCAGGCTGACATTCTTCTGCCTCCTCCTGTCTGCAGAACAGAGACGAGACGAGGACTGGGTATCTGACAGGACACGCTCGCATGCACACTTCAGAGGACACCGACAGTCAGGATAGACAATAAACCGATAAGGGCAGACTGTTTGACGCAAGTGACACTTGAACCACGGAGCAATGAAGATGATGGACGATAGGCTTTGTTGAACCGCTCAGAGCAGCCGTCACTTGTGGAGTGATTCAGACCGCCATCAGGTAGAAACTAGGGCTGTCGATCGATACAAATATTTAATCGTGATTCATCGCATGATTGTCCACAGTTAATCGCAGTTAATTGCAAAGTAATCACACATTTTTTTATCTGTTCAAAATGCACCTTAAAGGAAGACTTGTCAAGTATTTAATACTCTTATCAACATGGGAGTGCGTAAATATGCTTGTTTTATGCAAATTAATGTATATATTAGTGAAAATCAATTAACAACACAAAACAATGACATATTGTCTAAAAACCCTCACAGGTACTGATGATCTCAAATCAAATGAGTGTGGCAGTGTGTTGATTTGACCATGATTTGCCCCAAACTGCATGTGATTATCACAAAGTGTCTGTAAAGAGATGACTCGTGGGTACCCATAGAACCCATTTTCATTCACATATATTGAGGTCAGAGGTCAAGGTACCCCTTCGAAAATGGCCATGGCAATTTTTCCTCATCAAAATGTAGCATTATTTAGCCACCTTTGCTTCCCCTTCGACATGGTTGGTACTAATGGATTCCTTAGGTTTTTTAGCTCTAAAGCTAAAGCTTTAAAACTGAGCCCTCTACAACCTAAAAATCGCATGTTGAGTTAATGCATTACAGATATTAGTGTCGTTAAAACAAATTATGGTAAGGTGTTATCACATTAAACAAGATGTTTCTGAAAACATTTGAGGCGAGAAATAGAAATTACAGTAACAGAATTTTAATTCATATTTGATCAGCGCTGCCTAGTTTGACAGTTTGATTTGAGTTTGCGAGTGATTGACAGCTGCTCAGAGACGGCAAGGCTCCAGCTCGGCTCTGATTTGTTGTCCTTTCCGGTCTGTGAAATCTTGCAGATGCCATTAAGAGCACTGGAAGACACGAGGAACATGTTTTTTTTTTTCAGATTAACTGTCTCATGCACTGCTGCCAGGGTTTAGTGACAGTTTTATAAAAATAACTTTCTTTAATCATATTTGCTCCAATTCTACCCACTGCTGCTTTAACCATTAACAGCCCTAGTAGAAAACAATAAAATGGTGATTCTTCAGACACATAGGTAGACTCCCTAAAATAAAAAGAGGTCTAATTAAACCTTTATCACTGCAACGACTGGTCAATACAATTTAAAGGATAGGGATGTTGCAAATGAGGCCACTTGCAAAAAAAAAAGAAATTGCCTCAATTCATACAGTCATGCAGGACAGCTTCAATAGCAAAACTTGTCAAAATCTGGTGATTCAAATCAAGTGCATCCATCCTCGCTCTGACACATCCTCTCTCACCTGCTCCAACACCAGCTCTTCCATTTCCAGGGCTCGGCTGACAGGCAAGGGAAGCTAATATCAACAAATCAAATCAGACCCTTCCCACCATATCCTAATGCATTGTTAAACCTGACCTTGTCCTTTTTTTCTTTTTTCGCTCCGCTCAAGCTAAGATAACATATTTTATCTTTTGTCCAGCACAGCCAGAGAGAAAGAAGACGCAATGCTTGCCAATATACATCCACGAGATCAGTGGTGGGGCTTTATTGGGAGATGAGAAACACTGTTAACAATGTCCAGCCACTGATTTACAGGCGGAGCAAAGAGGAGATAGAGGAACTGATATACAGTGTGTTCTAATTAAATTGTGTAAAAAGGTGAGAAACGGTACATTAGTGTTAGCAGCAAAATGTCCATAAAGACCAACTTCACACCTGCAGCTGAAAATCTTATTTCTGCAGAGCTTCTGTGGTTTTAATTAATGTAGTTATAAGTGAAAGGTGTTGGTAAAAGATGTATAAGGTCAGGCACCACTGCAGGCAGAGGTGGAAGAAGTATTCAGATATTTTTCTTAAAGTGCGTAACATTTGGGGGGATCTTAGCATAAATGGAATATAATATAACTATGTTTTCATTTGTGTATAATCAGCCGGAACTAAGAATCGTGGTTTTGTTAGCTTAGAACATATTCATTGTATATATTCATGATATTCATTGTTCATATCTACACAGAGTCCGCCATGTTTCTTTCCGCCAAGAACGGACAAACCAAACGCTGGTTCTACAGCTTCTTGCGTTTTTACGTTACCTGAAGGTCACAGTAGTTCTCCATCACGCTTGTGAAACTGCGCTAATGTGACCCACAGAGTGCAAAACCGTGGGACCGCCAGCCGCCCTCTTACTTCTGTTGCTCCTAAAGTAGTGTTATTATGGTAAGGATGGCCTCTGAGCGGGGCGAACGCGTTACCTCGGCGGCTCACATTACGGCAGTCTTGGAAAGGGAGGAGTGAGCGGAGGGAAACTCACTTGGTTGCAATCTGCAACCACACCACTAGATGCCGCCAAATCCTACACACTATACCGTTAAGTAAAAGTAGCATTAATACAATGTAAAAATACTCTGTTGCGAGTACAAAGTCCTTCATTCAATATAGTGCTCAAGAAAAAGTACAAAAGTACCAGCATCAAAATATACTTGTAAGCAAGTAGAAATGGAGCAAATATGATTAAAAAAAGTTATTTTTATTAAACAGTCACCATATCCTGACAGTAGTGCATGAGACAGGTAATCTAAAAAAAAAAACATGTTCGTCTGTGTCCTCCGGCTGTCAATCACTCACGAACTGACCAAATGGTCAAACTAGGCAGCGCTGATCAGATGTGAATCAATATTCTGTTACTGTAATACCTATTTCTCACTTTAAATGTTTTCAGAAACATCTTGTAGTGTGCTGTTTAGCTGTAAAATGAGAACGTTTGTGATCCGGCAGTCATGTTGAAATCTGTCAAAGAAATACCAAGCACCGCCCACCAGCCGGAGCACAGCCAATAGGAATGCTCAATAGGAATGCTCAATAGGAACGCTCGTAAACCACGTAAAAAGTACAATATTTGCCTCTGAGATATAGTGGAGTAGAAGTATAAATTAGCAGAAAAGGGAAATACTCAAGTACCTCAAAATACATCTCAGTACTTCTTAGATTACTTCCCACCACTTACTCAGGTTTTCATGGACTGAGCAGCACTCTTTAAAATGTTTGAGTGTTTGCACAGAAAAACAGAAACACACACACACACACACACTCATGTTCCGTCACTTTGCTAGCTAAGGGTGTGCTGGACACATTGTTGAAGTGTTTGAGATAATAGCATTTGACAGACTGCTGGTGTGGTTGTCATGGGGATTCCAACAGAGCAGCCACCAGCAGAAACAAAACGGACGGCAGGAGAAAGCACAACCGTTCCAGACAGTATTGTCCACAGGAATCTCTCAATTAGCTGATGATACTTTATAACTAGGAGTGTCTGAGAACCAAGGTGAATACTAAAATAATGGTTACCAAGATAAAGGAATTCTAATGAAAGTGATGGTATGGTTATTTTGTTTTGATATAGGCCATATTATGCCTAAGAAGAGCATGTATTGCATTATTAAGATGAGGGCTTTGTCTTAAATCACTATATTTACTATATAGTGCATTACATTTACTGTCTGCTATTTTATTTATTTTGAGTGTGTAACTGTGTGTTCCAATACCGATACTAGCATACCATTTAGTATGCCAGAAAAAGATTTAGTATGTCCCAAATAAATATGTCCTACTGCATCCGGTCGCATTTTGCAGTATGCAAGCCGGCATGCTTTTCTGGCTATTCTGACTCACAATCCTCTGCGCAGTAGATAAATGAGCGAGAGAGTCAAAGTTCAAGGTACAACGCTATGACAAAGTATGTGTCAAATATGTCCCAATTGTACGCATACTGCATTCAACAGTATGCTTTGCAAGGGCAGCTAGAGTACAGTACGTACTACTAGAAAACAATTTTAAAAATTACCGTTGTGCATTTTTACAGCTGTCAGTGATGATGCAAAATTATGATGATAAGTAAGTGTCCAAAATCTGAATTTACTGTTCACTATTGAGTAAACAATTGGGTGTTATATAGGAAGTGGTGAGTGAGTGGACAAGGGGGTGATTTTGGACACAGCCTGGAGTCTACAGCCATGCTAGCAGTGGTGCTATGAGCCAAATGCTAGAATATCTAGCAGGTATAATGTTTACCATCTTAGTTTAGAGAGTTAACATCGTCATTTGCTCAGTAAATGATAATGTACAGCGAGCCAGTTGTGAAACAAATCCCGACAGGGCGATACAGGACCCCGACGTAAACTCTGAAGGGGTTTATTTCACAACAATGACCCGCTAGCTGTACATTATCACACTTATTACACAGCTACTTACTTAAGAACTCAATAATTTGACACGAAAATGGTCCGCCAGAGTCCAACATCAGAACTGAGTCCATAGCAACTGTTATACATAGCAACAGTCTTCTATAAAGAAAAAAACAGACCATAGAACATCGTAATTGACCAATCAGAATCGAGCATTCACCAAAGCCGTGTGATAATTAGCATTAAACGTGAAGTACAGCAAAGGTTGATGGGAATGTCAATAGTTTTGCACATACTTGGTCATAAAACAAAGTATTGAGCAAATTCAAAAATGTTGACCGTATGATGATGCTAGGGGAAAAGAGCACCAATGTGATTACGATTCATCTTCCGAGGAACATGAATGTCTGTACAAAATCTCATGGCAATCCATCCAATAGTTGTTACGATATTTTAGTCTGGATCGACCAACATTGCCACCCATAGAGACACAGGTCTAGCATGGCAAAAAAACAGCTCTTATCATAACCACACATATATTTTGAAGAATATTGTATATTATTACTAATTTCCATTGGCACTCTGGCAATTGGCTATATCAGCATAGCTGTGATTAATCATCTTGTTTACAAAGCAGCCTGGACAAGAAAGACAGACTTTAAATTCATTTAATGAGGCCAATGTTCCTCCACGCAGATCGTAATTTACCTCCTCATATTGAACAACTGACAAATTATCTCAAGTGCACCTCTAAATATTGAAATATATGGAAATAATATAGACTGCTTTGCATTTGCTTCAGATTACGTAACCAGCAAGCTAAGCTAATTAAACCCCACATCTCCTTACTTCCTTGTATTTAAATATAACATAAAACTCTCAACCATGTAATAGTAGAATTAATGGGTGACTTGAACTACGTTATTAGGGTCGTTTGCTGAAGCAGACACTTACATAATGTATATCGCCACGCTATTTAACGCCCCAACCACATACATTTTGTTTGCGGCTGGAAATCATTATTTTTGCTGCATTTTAGCAGTGAGAGAAAAAAAAAGCAGCAGCCGCTTGAGTCAAGATGGCGCCCGGGGTTTATAGACTAGGCTTTACTGTGGATGGCTGTGCTTGCTAAGCTGAACTAATGGTGTGAAGCTGTGAGGCTCAGTAGGCTGCAGGTGGAAGCTGCTCAACACACTGCAACCTGGAGCTAAGGAAGGGAGTGTTTGTGTGTTTGTGTGTGCCACAATGATGAGTTTGGAAGCGCACGGTTTCAGACAAAGGTGTGTCTCAGTCTATTTGGCAAATGAAAATGTCTCGAAACGTATGAAAATGCCCCCTTTGGAACAATTGCTGTTTGACTTTTATTATTTCGCCCGGTATTGGATTTGCACGATGGCACTCAGTCACGGCAGGCTAATCACTGAGACGTGATTGCTTTTTTTGGAGAGTGATTCCTCATTGTTGAGAGAGGCGGCGAGCTGCGGGGGGACAATCGGGCCGGCACTCTCAGTTACAGTTACAGTCAATTTGGAATGGAAAATGCCACATCCAATGGTTGTTTGTTTAGAGAGAGTCCCCAATGAAGCTATGAGTCACGAGTGAATCATTTCACACAGGAGGAGAGATGACTGCGCTCCGGCAGGGTGTAAATACATGCCTCTCCTTTTTTCTCTCTGTGAGGATAAAAGCTGACTGGAGAGGCATGGGCTCCGACTAGGGCTCTGATGACTTCAAAGAGAGGCGAGGGATGTGAGAGGAGGGGACACAGAGAGACAAGAGGTGGATGGATGCTGCACTGGTAAGGAAGCACACACTGGAGGGGGAGGGCGGGGAGAGTAGAAAGAGAGGGAGAGTGCATCAGGGTGAGTGCAAGAGAGAGAGACAAAGAGACAAAGTTAGTGTGATATTGCGGTTATATGAGAAACATCAAAGACATGAAACGGAACAAAAGAGGGCATGAGAGTGGGCGGGGGAGGGCGAGAGGGGGGGAGGGAATAAAAGGGATAGAAATGGAAAGGGCAAAGTGTGAACACAAGAGCGAGAGACAGACAGTGAGGGAAGCTGGGATGAAAAAGTCTTGGGACTGAGAGAAATGTTTTCATAAGTCTAGACAGACAGACAGACAGACAGAC